>JAZKJV010001249.1:1098770-1261251 GCA_037367405.1 Ottelia alismoides | reverse complement strand
TAAGAACGATTCTTGAATCATTTCATTTAAAACCACATCAAGTATATAAGAATACCTCTTGAAGCGTGATTGATCGAGTCTCTACGAAAAGAGACCTCCTATCTCAAGTCTAATCTTCGGAGAAGACGCTTGCGAGCGCGGGGATTGAATCGTGTGATCCTCACAATCCAAAAAGTTGATCTAAGCATGGTGAACTCCTGATCTCATCGTACGAGATCGAACACCTTCTTCCGTGAGCGAAGCACTCCAAAGAAGATGGAAAACTGAGAGATGTTGAAGTGGCAGCGCGGTGGCGATACAACGATGAAGTCTCTTCTCTAGAGCTTGGTGGACGACCACCAATGGAGAAGAGGGGATGGATGGTGTGTGGAAGGTAAGAGAGAGAGAGAGTTGTATCTCAATTGAATGATCCTAGAGAGCAAGGCATGCCTCTCTATTTATAGGATTTTGGGATCTGTGTATCACAATCCATGGGATACACAAAATCAATGGATGAGATTGATTTGTGTTTAATCCAATGGTCAAGATTGTTGTTGGTAAAAAAACCAACAACCAATAATTTAATTTAGATAAAATATATTTGATAAATCAAATACAATTCAATCCTACATCAAATTAAACAATAAAGAAGATAATTGTGATGGAGATATAACCTCTTCCCATAAAATAGGGGACGACCACCTATTCCAAATAGGACTAGGTAGCCGTCCACCTATTTTCATGGTGGAGGCTATCTCATGTAATCTCATGAGATTACATATCTTCATGAAAATCTTCATTATTTTTACAACAACTTTTGTTGTGAATTATTCTTCAAAAATAATTCATAATTAATTTTGAGAATATTCCAATCTTACCATTGGAAATTTGTGAATCACATTCACAACCCAAAACAATTAGTAATTTATATTTTTAATTAATTATACAATGTGAATCCAATTCACATCAACAATTAATTAACAAATATAAATCATAATTAGCTCTCTCTAATACATTATAAATCACATTTATAATATATATTATGAATAATTGGATATTGCTATCCACATTATTCTTATCCACAATAATTAAATCACATTTAATTATATTAGATAATTATCCACATGCATCAAGATAATTAAATCATATTTAATTACTAATCTCTCAATGCTTAGATATAATTCAGCAAATGGAATTATTCTTGAACCCTTCAAGAATAATGCGCTTTCTCCCCAGATACTTGGAAATAAGGAAAGGGCGATTGTATTGTTCCATGTATAGTGACTTGGATATTGAGATCAAATCTCAAATCTAGATCTTGCGAACCTCCCATAGATACTTGATTAAATCAAGGTCGTAGACCTAATCTTTTCATCGCATCTGAATCTCATTCAGATCAATGTCCAATATCTGGTCTAAGATCAGGTTACTTCTCTACTGAGAGGAGTCACTAAAATCCAAATCTATTTTATCACTCCCTCGGAATGGAAGCGCCATAGTTATACAATCGTTTATGATCAAATCACCCTCAGGTATTTCTAATACCTGTACATCCTGCATACTAGAAGACCTATGATGAAACCCAAAGATATTGATCAATTTTATACTGTCTTCTTTAGGGTTTAATCATCAAGTTTCACAATCTTGGTCATTGGGAAATGGTATCGATCATATGCTTTCCCAAAGCATATATCATACCTTCAAATTCTTGTCATGCTTCCAAAGCACGACGACCATTCATGGAATTTGATCGGTCCCAATACCTCATGAGTGAGCTCATGTCTTCTGGTTCACAAGTGAACCTGTATGATCCCTTTGAGAGATCGTATTACTCATATGCCCTTACATGCACACCAGCTCGCCGGTGTATAGACCTTGGTTAGGTCATCAACCTGTTGGTCTGCCTAATATACACACTCAGACATATAGTAACACATCTGTCTTTGGTCAGAGGAAGTGTGCCTATGTTGTGACAACATTCAACATAGGACTTAGGTTATCTCGATCTCATTAAGTCAACTCTTTGACCTAACTGATCCAACACCTCCGAATCTCTATTCCTATGTAGAGGACATGCATCAAGAGGTTTGTCAGATATCAGCCTATGTGAGAAAGGACTGCCATCTCCTACTCAGGCCGGAGATCATCTAAATAATAATTTGACAGTACTTGATGAGTCCTCAATCTAACTCTTTAGATATTCATCCAAGCACCATCCTTTATGATTCAATAATTGAATCAACAACTGTATGATCATTAAGATGGCCATGGTACATAACCCTAATTGTACTTAGGGACCTAATATGCAAATTGGTTATTCTTCATTTCAGATCAGTGAATGATATCTGCAATAACATTTATTGCATAATGGCTCGCCTTGGGCTCGCATGTCCAACAAGAATCGCAAGGGAAAAAAGAAGCAACCTCCTAAGAATGTTGAAGTCAATATTATTTCTGTGGGGGAAGACACTTCTGAAAGATTAGGAAATAACTCTGATATTCCTAATATTAGTTATGCCTCCCATGATAATTGGTGGTTGGATTCTGGAGCCATATCTCACATCTACTATGATCGCTCTTCTTTTTCCACCTATCAGGATGATAACAGTCGTGTCATCTCATGAGGTGATGATGTCTCCATGAAACACATCGTAAACTTCGAACATGTGGATTTGAAGCTCACATCTAGGAAAGTCTTGAAGTTACATGATGTCTTACATGTTCCTGAATTTAAGAATAACCTTATTAGTAAAGTCCTAGTTATATCTTCTAGTTAAATCAGGGAAATAAAGTTGTAATCTCTCATTTTGGATCTTTCGTAGGTGTCGGCTATACTTGTAATGGTCTTATCAAGCTTAGCGTTGAGTCTTGTAATGGTTCTTCACATATTAATGGGAATTGCATTAGAACTCTTTCTACTATCGTGCCATCCGATCTTTGGCATGCACACTTAGGACACATGAACAAAAATACAATGAAGTGTATTTTTCACATGGATTAATTCCCAAAACTGATATAACAATAAAGAAAGATGTCAAATTTGCATGCAAGCCAAATTGCCTAAGAAACTCTTTATATAAGCAGAAAGAAACTCTATATTATTTCAACTAGTCCATACTAATATATGTGACCTAAACCATGTTCTCGCTCATGATAACATGCACTACTGTGTGACCTTTATAGATGATTTTTCAAATTATTGTTGTGTTTATTTGCCAAGATATAAAGATAAAAAAATAAAAAAGTTTAAGGTCTACAAAACCCAAGTAGAGAACCAAGTCGATAAGAACATAAAAAGGATTAGATCTGATAGTGAGGGTGAGTTTACGTCAAATGAGTAAAACCAGTTTGTGAGGAACATGACTATATAAATGAAACCACTGCCCCTTATAACCCTCAATCTAATGGTGTGATTGAAAGGAATAACAAGACACTTATCGACATGATCAATGCCATGTTAGTTGAATCTAGTCTTAACCAATGATTGTGGTGAGAGTCTCTTTTAAATGCAAACTATATGCTTAATCGCATCTCTTTCAAACGCATAGATAAAAATCCTTATGAACTTTGGTTTAATAGGAAACTGGTTCTAAAATACCTTAAAGTATGGGGATGCTTGGTCAAAGTTAAGATTCCTGAAAATAAGAAGAGGAAGTTAGGTCCTAAGACCGTGGACTATATTTTCATAGGATATGTAGAAAATAGTAATGCCAATAAATTTCTATCATAAAATCTGATATCCAAGAAATTATGGTCAACTCAATACTAGAGATTAGACTCGTAGATGCAGTATACTATGAACGCATCTTTCCTCTCAAATCTTCTCTCCCTAGACAAGTTGGTGAAGGAACTTCAAATTCTCAAAATATTGAATCCCCTCAAGATACACCACAAATTATTGAAGAAGCAGATCCATTAAACCAATAAATGATTGAGCCTCTTAATGACCTAGGTCGATGTAAAAGGACTAGAATGGCTAAGAACTTTGATCCTGACTTCTATACTCTCTTAGTAGTATAAGATCCCAAGACCTATGATGAAGCTATGAAATAAATAGATCATAATTTCTGGAAAGAAGCAGCTGATAATGAAATAAAATATATAATGAATAGCCACGCTTGGATTCTGACTGATCTTCCCCCAGGGTACAACTATTGGATGTAAATGGATTTTCATAAAGAAGTTACGAGCAGATGGTTCAATAGATAAATTTAAGGCTAGACTTGTAGCCAAAGGATACAAACAAAAAGAAGGTGTTGATTACTTTGATATATATGCTCCTGTAACAAAAATTACATCTATTCGCGTTCTTTTCATCTTAGTTGTGATTCATAATCACAAAATCCATCAAATGGATGTCAAGACTACTTTCCTAAATGACGACCTTGAGGAAGAGATTTACATGGATCAACATGAAGGGTTCGTAGTCCCTAGACAATAACACAAGGTGTGTAGATTAGTAAAATCTTTATATAGTTATTAATTTGAAATAAGCACTTAAGCAGTTGAATGATAAATTTGATAAAACTATTTTATTTGTTGGTTTCATTGTTAATGAACTTGATAGATGTAGTTATTCTAAGACCTATGAGAATGGTATTGTAATGGGATCAAATTCAGCTATTATCTCTGCGACTAATTTTTTTCTTGATAAAAACTTTAATATGAAAGATATAGGAATAGTTGATTAGATCTATTTCTGGCTACACTCTAAACTAGTCTCACTATGTAGAAAAGATTTTACATAGGTTTGATATGTACCATAGTGTGTCTGTTAGTACTCCATATGATCATTCCCTACATCTTAAGGCACATACTGGTAATCCTGTGGATCAGTCTAGATATGCTCAAGTCATAGGAAGCTTATTGTATCTAGCCAATTATTCTAGACCTGACATAGCATATGCTATCAGTAGGTTGAGTAGGTAAACTAGTTGTCCTAGTGCTGACCATTGGAAGGCTTTGGTCAGAGTTTTTAAATACATTAAAGAAACTGTGGAATACAGTCTACAATACACTGGTTTTACAGCTATATTAGAAGGCTACACTGATACAAATTGCATTGCAGACTATGATGAACCCAAGTCTACTAGTGATTATTTGTTTCATCTTGGTGGCGCTGCTTGGAAATCCTCCAAACAAACTATCAAAGCAAGATCCACAATGGAGGCTGAATTTATAGGTTTGGATTTTGCTTGCTGTCAGGCAGACTGCTAAGAAATCTTTTAATACATCTACCCATCATTTCAAAGCACTTTCTTCCTATATCTATTCATTGTGATAGTAGATCTGCTATAGATAAAGCTAAACAATCTAAGGGCAGCCCTAGAAAACATTTTATGAGATTGAGATATGAAGAGGTGAGAGACTTCATTACCCAAGGTGTAATATCTCTACAATTTATGAAATTTATAGAGAATATTGTTGATCCTTTCACAAAGGATCTAGCTAGAAAGCTAGTACTTAGTACGCGAGGGGGACGAATCTTTTACCCATTAGTTGAACACCATAGTGGTAACCCAACCAATCCAAAACTGGAGATCCCATGAGGAATGGTTCAAAATAATAACTAAGCTGTGTTAGTGTTCGATGGAAGCACAAACTTAAGAGTTTTACACCTGAACTATCCCTATGGTGCGTAGTCCTTCAGTGTTGTCTTGGTAGAGGAAGAATTTTTCTCTGAATGGAGTCAAGCCATATGTGGGCAGGGTGTAGGACCGGACAATACACCCTTGGAGATTCCTACTATGTGAGTGTAACCTAAGGACGGAGTTTATGTGAGTTGGGTATTCTCGCTAGAGCACTCATGAAACAAAGTCTTGTCAATGCCGTAATGCGTACACTGATATGAACGTCCTCGTGCCCTTATCTATGTTTGCGTGATTTATTGAAATCCGAATCAGAGAGTCTGATTCAAGACGTAGTTCACCGCGTCTCTCCGGATGTAGATGAATCATTGCTAGGCAAGGTTCAAAGCCACAAGCTACCTATGCTAAAAGATATAGTTCGGTCGTATTTTATTTTTAGTTAATTTTTTATTTATTATCGTTCTTTAATTTTTTCTTTTTATTTTTATTCTTTAAAAAAGTTTATGAAATAGGTGGGGAATGTTGGTTTTCCTTTGTATTTCAAAACATCTATACCGCTTTAGTACTTGTGAACGTGTATGCGAGTTTAATTTAAAATATTACTTTTCCAAGATTTATTTTAAGTCTACGCAATTTTCAATTTGCGCACATTTACCTAACCCAATAATGACCTTGGAAATGGAATTCATTAAATCCACTTGAACAAACACCTTCCCTCTTTTGTATCCAGGTTCATATAGCCGTATTTGGTATTAAACGGGTCTCGTCGGTAATGTTGGGTGCATCCAACGAGACCATAAGAACTCGTTATCACTTAAGGTTCATTTGGTAGCCAGTGTACACCGATGTACACCGGCATACCACTCCTTCCAACCCTCCCAACCTGGGTTGGGATTACTTATATTAACCCTACAATTTCTTTGGTATAATAGTTTTTAAATTATGTCCAAAAAAGTATTAATATAAAAAATATATTATAATCATTAAAAAATAATATAATACATAATCAATGTCACATCACATCACAATTATCACTCCAACCCTCTCAACCCTCCAAATAGCTACTATTCACAGGAGATACCCCAACCCAACCCTATTACCAAACGGACCCTTAATGTCTCGATGGGAGATGAACATCTCTCTTTTGGATCGTTGTTAATAGGTAGTCCATCTATATAAAGGATTGTAGTCTTAGCCTTTCAAAGACAACAACACAACACACAAACACAAAAGAATCTTTATGTTCTCCATCCCTATGTGATCTTCACCATTTGTGTGCTCATTATGAATTTGTGTAGGCAGATTTTGTGCTTTATTTTTCTATGACGATGAGGGGTCAACGAACGTTCGACACTGCTCTCTTACTAGCATCGGGAGATAGCGTCCAATTGGGAGGTGATTGAATCTGGGAGTCAGGCCGCCATCAAGCTCGTGCATAGGAGCGGTGGAATCTGTCTTCACGACAGTGTCTTTCGATATATCTCCATTTCCTAGGTCGGAACTTTCAAATTAAGATTTCTTTGTTCGGGTTTTGATCGCATTTGCTTGCCAATCTTAAAATACAATATCCTTGCAAATTGTGCTAGAAAACTATTGTAATTTCTCCAACAATCTATCCATGATCAGGATGAAGTTAAATGAAACTGAGTGGAGGTTCGAACCGACTGAAGTTGAAGAATCAGTGGATGAGTATTGGAACCTCGAGCAGAACGAGGGCCCGCACAAGCAACGAAGCATGTGGTTTAATTCGATGCAAAGCGAAGAACCTTACCGAGGTTTGACATGCTGCAAATAGTACGAGGATTAGTGTTGAAAAGGACGAGGAAATTTAAGTGATTGGTGGAATTTAAAATAGGTAAATTTAGGTTAATTCGTATGTCCATCAAACATAAATTAATTAACTAATGTGATGGAATTTATTTTATTTTTTCTCAATATCTTGCAATCTAGTCCTTTAAGAAATTTCATTGTACAATACCCACGTGATCTCTTCCCTCTAATGGTTTTGCCAAAGACGTTGCCCATGAAAACTAAGAAACTTGCGGTTGATGATCTCTTCAATCGATAACGAACATTGATCATTCTTCATATGTTATGTTTGACAAAATATTTGGAACTTCGTGCTCGATTACTTGAGATAGGTTTGGATTATACTTCCTCGGCATTAATGTATGAAATACATCATATAATTTGGAATGATGAGTGGGAGTGCAATTGATCAGTTATGTCCCCAACTTTGTTAATAATCTCAAAAGGTTCCAAATATCTAAAGGGGTCAACTTTTGCTTTTGGAAAAATTGCACCACTCCTCTAGTAGGAGACATTTTCAAAAACACTTAGCAATTAACTTCCCAATTCAATGCTCGTTTTCGAAAATAAGCATAATATTCTTTTTTCTGCTCTGAAGATAGTAGTTACTTCTAGTTACCTTTACACTCTTTATAGGGTTGTGTATTGGGTTGGGTCGGCCCGATCCGACTCAAAATCCGACCCGCATAACTCGATCCAAACTCAAATCTAAAATTTAGTGGGCTGGCCGTAGGCCCCAAAATGAGCCCGTATTGATTATCGGGCCGGGTTCAGGCCTGAGAAAGCTCCAACCCGCAAGCTCAATAGCCCGACCTATATGATATAATTTTAACCAGTATATTCATGTTTGCTCCAAATACCATGTTCTAACGTTCATATCCTTATTTCGAGTTTAGAATAAATGCTTAGATCCATTAATAATCATATCTATAAGTATGGATTGAAGAGGTTATTATATTAATATGCAAGATTATTACATTAATATGCAAGAATATAATCTGGGTCCTCAATTGTTAGATCACGTACAACTGTAAGTACCCAATCTGTATTGGGTTATAGTGTCCGCATCTACAATATAATATGTAATGGTGAATTGAATGGTGGTTTAAGTTGCCATATTTTTTACTACATTTCTATTTTCAACATTCAACTAATGTTAGAATCACGAATTAGTTAGCGTACTTAAAGTATTAAACATGCACACATGTATAAGAAATAATAAAATAAATGTAAAAAGAATAGAACACGTGATATTGATGCATATAGGTCTTAAATTGGCCGGTCCGACCTGAATCCGACCCATTTTGTTTGGGTTGGGTTTGGGCTCATGCCTGGAATTTGAAAAAAAATGAGGCTAGGCCGGTCCTCTAGCACATGTACTTAAATGAACTTGGGACTTGGGACGGACCGACTCAAACTAAACCCGACCTGACGTCCAACCCTAACTTTTTACACATGTATGAATCAACTTTGGCCCCAAAGATATATTTATATTTCATCCACATCACTCATGCACAACGATGGTCTACAAGTTTAATTATATAATGCTTTATAATGAGTCGTCTTAATGCTCACATGATAGATTTTATTGTATGCAAGTTTTGCCAATGGTAAACATCAATCACACTTTCTAAAAAATCTAGGTCCAACATTTCTTCCGCCCTCTCAAATTGTCAATTAGTTTGTGAATGAACTAATATGTTGAACTTGAAATGTATACCCGAAGCTTCTTGTATACTCTTCCATAATCGGAATTTATAACTTGTATCTCTATCGAATATGATTAATACAAGGACAAGGACACTACATAGTTTTACTATCTTGTTATCATATATTTCAGCAAGTTTTTTAGATTGATCAAATTGAATGAATAAGAAATGTGTTAATTTTGTTAATCGATCAATGATCTCCTCTAATGGTATCAACATGACTCTTCTTCAATGATCTCCTCTAATGGTATCAACATGACTCTTCTTCACTTATGGAAAATCAGTATTAAGTTCGTCATAATACACTAAATTATATTTAGGAACCTCTAACAGTTGCTTAACTTAGACATGCATGCTTCTTATACTTAATCCTCACCAACCAACAGTTGGGGCATATCGACACAAATTTTGCTATGTTCCTCTTCATTTTTAGCCACCATAAATTATGTTGTAAGTCTTTGTACATCTTTGTTGTACAAAAATGAATGATGTGCATAAACCTTTGAAGTTTTTTAAGAATCTCTTATCATAATTAATTATTATTCTGGACCTATAATCTATTACAAAATCTTATTGCTCCCTCCACTCCAATAGAGGAGTCTAATATTCCCTTATGAGAAGTGATTACTAGTTTTTTAAGGTCAATATGGTTCGTTTGTGTCAAAGTAACATTCTCTGTCGATGTTGTGTGAGATCTTCATTTATGCCATAAAAATTGTAGTCCTCTTTACAATGAAAGGCTTCCATTCCTCCAATTTTTTCTATAGTTGCCATTGCATTTCAAACTCAATAAGATCCCTTCACATTTTCTACGTAGAGAATCGATGACTGGATTCGGTATTCTTGTAGGATGATTAGTGGAAATGATATAATTGGATCGTCTTTGCCTCAAATTCATTTCCCAAGACACCCTTTTATGATTGAAGCTTTTATTATTATTGAATACCTCAAACCTTTTCCAATTAGATTATGTCGTCATTTTTAGTGAAAGAATCATCCCTACAAGTTCCAGGTCATGTGCCTTGTAACTTCTCTCTAGTTATTTTTAATTCTAGGAAGGCATAGGCCACTACTTTTCCAAATTTCATGAGAACACACCCTAGAGTAGAGCTTGATGCATATACGTAGACCACAGAGGCACCGGCAGTGGGGTAGCTATGTATATCTGCTTCAGCTCTTAAAAGCTTTGCTCACATTTTGAGATCTTTTAGGCCTTATGTCCTTCAATAACCTCATCAAAGGTATGGAGGGCTTGAAAAAGTTTTGAATGAATAACTTTTAATACCCTAGCAATATCAAGAAGTTGTGAAATTTTGAGACAATCCTGGGCCGGCTCTAATTTAATATGACATCTACCTTCACGTGGTCTACATAATTATCATACTTGGACACAACATAATCACGGTATGAAATTTCCCGAAGCCAAGTCACTTGAAAATTTTAACAAAATCATAATTTATGTAGGAGGAGATCTACTCTATGTTTTCCATGCTTGACATTTCATAGGCAAAAACAATATCAAACTTATCTGAATAATCACCAAATATCTTATTCATCAACTCCATAATAGCAGGTGGCAGACTTTTCAGATCAAATGGCACCAGTAAGAATTCACAATGCAAGTATCTTACCATGAAAGCTATCTTTGATATGTTTTTATCTGCGATCTCAAGTTAGTATAATTATGGGTAAGATTTCTTCATGATTTATTGAGAAAACCATTGTATATCTACTAAATCTAAAAATATTTGCATGAAGCTCACAGTTTGTGCAATATTTGAGGATTTTTGTGGATTTTATTATCACTATTTGTTGTTAAAGAAAAGTAAAAAAAATGCATTTCGAATATTATGTCATATTTTATTTTTAGTTTGTTCACTTTATCTCTAAATTATGAAACAATAGGGTAAATGACCTTTGTTGAGCAGTTAATCAAATTTAAATTATCATAAAATATTGTGTATTGTTCAACATCCTAAACACTTGAAAAACTTTAAAAATTCACTATAAACACATATAGAATAAAAAAAATGCAAAGTAAGTTGCTTTTACGAAGCTTACATTACCTACATTATGGGGAAATACATGCATAAGTTTTGGCCCCTTTTATTTTAAACTATTTTCAAACATGTTTGACTTTTATTTTGAATTTCTATTTTTCATGGTTGTAAATATACTCAAAAATATTGTAAATTATAAAAACTGAGAAAATATTTTATTTATATTTTTAGTCTATTTTATCGCATTTTATTAAAAAATCAGTTTTTTCTTTTCTTTATTATTTATATTGTAAATATCTTCTTCTTCTATTTTCTTTGTACTCTAATTTAAAAATATAATTTGAAATTTATAATATAAAAAGAGTATAAAAATAAAATGAAAAATGAAAAGACATCGAAAACACGAAATAAACACAAAAATAAGTGCAATAATACAGACTTAGTGTGGTCTTAACCAGATTACCAAATTGTTCTTTAAGTTTGACCCAGGTAAACTTACCTGGTAATAATTACTTCTTGGAATAATTGTTTGATTTACTTATCTCTGAGAATACACAACAAACTACTTTTAACAGACATTTGATTTGTGTTATTATCAACTCTACCACTGTTATTGCTCATATGGCCCATTGAATTCGATAATCGTCATTCCAGAAGTGCGTTGTAACACTTTGACAGGGCTTGGGTATGCGAGAGAATGTAAAGGGTACTTAGATGTGGAGGAATAGTGCGAGAAGAAGAAGAATAACAAGAGTGAGGAGGATGAGTCGGAGGGCTTAGAGGAGGGAGGAAGATGATGATGCCAATGGTGTCAATAGTGGAGATAGGGAGGAGGAGGATGAAGGTTATGGGAAGAACCTTAAGCACATCATGGAAGCATGAAGAATGCATTATATGCGATCGAGAGCGACTAGTCGCACTAGTTGTTCGGGGCATCGTAATTTAAAATTTTTAAAATAATAAAATCACACGATCCAAGAATTTTATCTAAACCACAAAGAAGATATAGCAATACCTCTTGAAGCGTGATCGCAATCAAAGTCTTTAAGCGAAGAGACTACATGTCTTAAGTCCAATCCGACGAAGGAGATGCTTGCGAATGCGTTAATGAAACGTGTCCTTCTCACAATCCAAGATGTTGATTCAAGAGACATATCTCCTGATTCTGTCACGTAAAATTCGAGATCCTCTTCACGTTCCAGAAGCACTAAGGAAGATGAAGATCTAAGAGCAATCGAAGCGGCAACACGACAGCGTAGCGACGACGACGATCCTCTCCAAGTCACAAAGTGGACGGCCACTTTAGAGAGAGGGGTGTGTAGGATGATGAGAGAGAGCTTGTAAATTCTATATTGTAAAATAAGAGCTAAGATTGCCTCTTCTTTTATAATATTTTGAAAGTCCATGGATCTCAATCCATGGACAACACAAATCTAGTGGTTGAGATTAATTTGTGTTTCTTTCAATGATCATGATTTTTTTGTAAAAAAACATAACTATAATTAATTTAATTAACATATATATTGAATAATCATAAATATAAATTAATTCAATTAAATCAATTATCATAGGAGAAATAGGAAGGAGGCGTGCCTCTTTCTGATAAGGGGGGTAGACGACCCTACATCAAGTAGGACTATGGTGGTCGTCCACCCTCCTAATTAGGAAGGAAGCTTCCTTCTCCTTTTACATGAGATAATGCATCCCTTGATTTTCTTTATAATTTACAACAACATTTGTTGTAAATTTATTCACACAAATAATTCATAATTATTTTATAAATATTGCATTCTTATCATTGAAATTTGTGAATCATATTCATAATCCAAAATATAATATAAATTACATTTTCAATTAATTGTCCAATGTAAATCTAATTCACGTCAATATTTAAATTATAAATGTTATTTACAGACAACTCTCTCTTATATATTATAAATCATATTTGTAATATATATGATTAATATGGGCAGTGCTATCTACATTATTAATATCCATGATAACTAAATCACATTTAATTATCTTGAATCGTCATTCTCATACATCTAAATAATATGAATCACACTTACATTATTCATGAAAATTAAATCACACTTAATTATTCATTTCTCAATTCTTGGATGCACATTTATCAATGGAATTATTATTGAACTCTTTCAAGAATAATACGCGTTCTCCGCAAATACTTGAAGATAAGGACATGACGATTGTACGTTACACGTATAGTGACTAGGATATTGAGATCATGTCTCAAATCCATATCTTGGGGACCTCTCATAGATGCTTCATTAAATCAGCCATAGATCTAATCTTCTCATTGCATCTGAATCGCATTCAGATCAATGTGCAACATTTGCACTGAGATTAGATTACTTCTCTACTGAGAGGAGTCACTAAAATCCAAATATGTTTCGCCACTCTCTCAGAATGGAAATGTCATGGTTATACAATCATTTATGATCACGTCACCCTTAGGTATTCTTAATACCTGCACATCCTGCATAATAGAAGACTCAGAATAAACTCGAAGATAAAGATCAATTTTACACTATCTTCTTCAGGGTTTTATCATTAAGTTTCTCATTCGGTCATTGGTAGTGGTATCGATCATATGCTTTCCAAAAGCATATATCATACCTATAAATTCTTGTCATGCTTCCAAAGAAAGATGATCATGTATGGAATTTGATTGATCCAAATACCTCATGAGTGAGATCATGTCCTCCAATTCACAAGTGAACATGTATAATTCCTTTGAGAGATCGTATGTCTCATATGTCCTTATATGCACACTAGCTCGTCGATGTATAGACCTTGATTAGGCCATCAACCTATCGATCTGCCAAATGTACATACTCAGACATACAACAATACATCTGTCTCCAGTCAGAGGATGTATGCCAATATCGTGACAGTTTACGATGTAGGTATTGGTTATCTCGATCTCACTAAGTCAACTCTTTGACCTAACGTATCTGACACCTTCGAATCTATATTCCTATGCAGAGGACCTGCATCATGAGGTTGATAAGATATCAACCAATAGAGGAGGATTGTCATCTCCTTCTTTGGCTGGCGATCATCTTTTAATAATAATTTGATGGTATTTAATGAATCATCAATTTAATTCCTTACATATCCATCCAAGCACCGGCATCTATGATTCAACAATTTTAAAAACAATTGTATGTTCATTAAGATGGCCATAGTACATAGCCCTAATTGTACTAAGAGACATTGTAGTGCATTCATTTAGACAATGAGTAAAATAAATCAATAACTTTTATTGATATATCAAATATGACAATAACATTTATTGTAGAAATAGTTCACCTTGGGCTCACATGGCTAACAGAGTTGATTGTAGGAGGAAGGAATGGGAGATAGGGTAGGGACAAAAAGGGAACTATTTCACATTTGAAACACTTGCCTAACCCAGTATAATATAGTTTAACGACTAATGGACTTCTTAAGCCTATAAATAAGGCACTTAAGTCCCCTTTCATGATATAAAATATATAAAACTCAAGTGATTTCATTCATATGCACTCTAATGAATTATGGGAAAAGGCTTTATTGTTGTTGTTGCACTCTAATGAATTGTGAGCAGCAATTTTCACCACTTGTGTGTAATTTCGAGTTCTCGAGCTTAATAGTTTGCTCAAATTCTCTCAAGTTGTATCTACCTCCTATGACCATCTCAAGCCTTGTTCCATCTACTCTAAGTTCTAAGTACGCTTGTGAATTAAGTTCAAAACTAGAAGGCATTTTGTGTTTCTATGAAAGCTTTGTATATATTATGTCAGGGGTTATTTTCTCTAGAGGAAGTAAAACATTCCTTATGGGTTGTCCACGGAAGATTACATATTGTAGGTTACGATACCCTTGGTATTGAAGTTTAGAGAATACTAGAAGCAAGCTTCATTAAGAGAGTGAAGTAGAAATCCTAAAATAAGAAGTTAAGGATCATGAATTTTACCTTTGTGGGTTTTCATGTTAAATTCAACATGTCGATTGCAGTTTGCATTCCTTTACCTTTACCCATGTAGCTTGGAACTTTTAGTTTGATGTTATCATTAAATTATTGTATATTGCACAATCTCCCCGCCCTTGTGCCGAGTTCACAAGATAATCTTGTTGCTATGTTCAATGTCGTTTGTTGGTCATAGCCTGGCAGAGGGGAAGATGGCGGTGGAGCAGTAGTTGTAGTTCAGCTAATTGAGAGATCAATTCAAGGTAGAGATTGTTGTTAACATTTTGAATTATAGCATCATATTTACATTGATCTGTTTCTCTGTAAGGTGGAAATTGTTATAATGCCTTGTATCCTAGAGAATTCATCTGGATTTATATTGTATCCTAACCCATCTATTAAGCTTAAGACATTGTAGAGCCACGATATGACCTCCCCAATACTGGTGGACGAAGCTATATTTTCTTTAGGATTCAAAGTCCTACTTTCTTAGGGATTTGAATTCATGCTAACTTTGGGATTCAAATTCTTGTTTGCTTCAAGATTTGAAGCCTTATTTAATTTCGGATTTAGTTCATGTTTGCTTTAAAATTTGGATCATGTTTTCTTTGGAATCGGATCATGGTTTCGTTGGAATTCGTTTGTATGGAGGGGTACTATATATAAAAAACTCACAAGGTTAGTATTTTGATTCATCCTTTTACTTCGGTTAGTCTAACACATCAAGAGAGTTCCAGCATTACGGTCAAGGAGGTAGTCTAGTTACGAGTGAACCTCATAAATTTTGTTTTGTAGTTTTTCTTGTTTGTTTGTATGTATGTGTTTGTTTCCCAACCCACTTCAAATGCACCCAATAAAGAGGCTCGCATCAAACTATCTTCGACTTATATTCAAGTAAAGATAAAGATGAAGACAAGTAGGTTATGGCAAATGAATAGGAAATTAGATAAATATTACTTTTAAAAAAGTATATGGTATCATAAAAACACTAAGGAAATAAAATAATGCCTTAAAGAAATCAACGAGAAAGAAAAGATAGAAAAAGAATTTACCATAAGGAAGTTACTTTTTTTACAAAACACATGAGCCTTTTTGCATGGTGAGCTAAAAAAGAATTTTAGCATAAGGAATTATATCTTAGAAACATAAATAAGAAATTAGAAAGTAAAATGAATGATCTTGCTAGTTTGATGTAGAAAATTTAGATATTTTTTAGGCAGGCCCACAAAAAACTCCATCAAGTTTGGAAAAATGTTTGAATCGACCACATACCATCATATGCTATTTCTTTTTGTCAAAAAGAAAATAGATGGGGATTCTCATATTTTAGAACTATAAAACTAAGCATTTTGGATGAGAGGAAAATAGATATTAAAAATTTCATGCAGGTGAATGGAGAAAGTTATGAGAAGCACCTTCAAGAAAGGGGTACAAGGAAATTTCAAATCAAGTGTGCCAGTAACACTAGATGGAATAAAAACTAAAGAAAGGAAGATCAACATGTAGACAAAGGTCATTCCCAAGGAGCACAATATAACTCTTTCTAGATAGGGTAGAACTTATAACGACTACTCACCATGGTCGTATGGTACATTTTTATCACTATAGACCTTTTACTATTACTATGCATGATTAAATACTTAGAATATGCAAACATTAAGTTTCAAACTTAACAAATATTTTTGAAAACACAAATCTATCAAATGAGATACATTTTTAAAAAATAAGATTGATTGTTTTTATGTTTACGAAAGGATTTTTTTAATATTTTCTTTTCAAAAGTTTTTTATGTCAAAAGAGGGGAAAGAAGTGGCGATATCAATCTCCAAGTTTCTTATTTGTCATCATAAAAAAAAGTGGGATAATGTTATTTAATATTGTGCATACTCACTATAATGTTGTGTTGATGATAACATACTTTGTGAGTACAACAAATGTTGCAGATTTTGTGATAGCTTCGCTCCAGGTATGAAATATATAAGAGCAAAAACGTTTAAAAAGAAAGATAAAAGATAAGTAATTAACGTGCTTAAGCACCTAATATGATGAAGAACGAGCACCTAATATGATGAAGAACAAGTTGGATACTAGACAACTCAAAGAAGAAAAAGATACCCCTGTAATGAGCTTAGGTTCATTTAGAGTGTGTTTGGTGTGTGGGTTTACGTGGGTTAAATTGCTAGCAGGTAACTCATTTTTAGGTTTTGATATTTGGATAGAGGGTTAAATTGGGGGTGGGATAGAAGTGGGTTTATTGTGATATGATTGTATTGGAGTTTGAAAAAGTGAGTAGTTATTGTGATGTAACTGTATTGGAGTTTGAAAAAGTGAGTAGTTATTGTGATGTAATTGTATTGGAGTTTGAAAAAGTGAGTAGAAGTTGAGTATTTTATAATTTTTATATGATATGATGGTATAGTATATTATTTTTTGATGGAATTGATGATGCAAAATTGATTTATTTATTTTTTTAAAAAAGATAAAAAGTGGAGCCCACGTAGGACTGAGAAAATATGGGGTAAGTGGGGGGGATTTACCAAGGTAGTCGAACGGGGTCTTAGGGTGCGTTTGGTATGCGGGTTAGGACGGGTTAAACTGGTAGAGGGTAATCCATTTTTGTGTTTTGATGTTTGGATATTGGGTTAAACTGGGGGTGAGTTTGAAGTAGGTTTGTTGTGATATGATTGTATTGAAGTTTGAAAAAGTGTGCAGTTATTGTGATGTGATTGTATTGAAGTTTGGAAAAGCGAGTAGAAGTAGAGTAGTTTATAATTTTTATATGATATGAATATTATTTTTTTGATAGAATTGATAAAAGAAATTTGATTTATTTAATATATTAAAAAGGTAAAAGCGAGACCCACGTAGGAGAGAGAGGAAGTGGGTTAAGGGGTACCCTGGGTACTAAACAACACCTTATAGTTAATATCAAGGTTTTAAAAATCGAACCGGATATCAAACCGAGAAAGTACAGGTTTTGGTTTTTATGGTCGGACCAATGGGACCGATCAGTTGAACAGGTGATGACGTCGGCAGTTCATAAAAATCGAAAAAGATCGAACCGTTGTACTGTTGGTTTGGTTCGTATGGTATAACTGGGTTGAACCGAGTTAGACATGTAGTATCATGCAAATAAATATGAAAAATGCTACATTATATCTTTAAAGGATCTATATACTCTTGTCCTTCCTAATTTTTCAACAACACTTATACTCATTTGTTTACAATTGTACACCCCTCTATATTCTTACAAACTGGTTAGTAATGGCATTGTATTAGTACAAGTGTGCTCCTATACTATACCAACCTAAGAATAATATTGTGGATATTTTTAAGAATGTAGGAGCACAAGAGACATTGTTAAATTTTAGGGATATAAATGTTATTAGAAAAACTCAAAAAGGCATAATAAACATATTTTGTAAAATTCATGTGTGTGATGTATAAAGTTAACATTTTTAAAACTATTTAAACTTTAGTTAATAATAAGTATTTTTAATTTATTACATCTCATAGTATAACTATGACATATTATTCTTTTGTTGTCGTAGGAAGTAGACAAACGCATGTAATATGTGAGACGAGAGGCAATGCTTATATGGCAGGAAGTGAGAGGCGATAATGGGTCATTGACGCATGTGGAAAGAGAAGAGATAAAGTAGTACTATATTATGGGTTAGATTGAGACTAGATTATGAATAATTTTTAAAAGTTTACATTTTATTAAATTATCAAAATTTATTTTTTTTATCAAAAATGGATGGTTGTTTAAACGGTGGTTTGGTTTAATTGGTCCAACCGGATTTAAGCGGTCCAACTGGATTTTGACTGTTTTTTAATTTCTGAATAAAAAACGGGTGGTTGGACTTTTTTTTTATTCTTGGTTTAACCGGTTGATCCGGCCGGTTCGGCTCGATTTTTAAAACCTTGGTTAATATAGTTAATATGTAAAAACATTCAACGTATATACTAAACATATAGGTAACATATATGCATATTATGTACTTCCTCTAATTTTATCTTATTTTAACTCAACTCAACATTAGTAGATTACCTTTACTAATTTGAATGATCAATAGTCTCTACACATTGATCGATTGTCATTCTTCTTTGATCAATCACTTAAAGTTATTATACACTGATCGATCACACCATATTGACTGACTAATCACTTCGATTACACCTTATTCAATAATGGATCGTTTTAGCCTGTCATCCTTTGATCACTTGATAGCCTTTAGTTGACATGATAGATCATTGTTTGCTATTGCTTGTTCACTAATCAACCATTATTAAGTCTGAACGATCAATTTTTAAAAGATATTGGACCCAATTCTTATGTGGTCGTATAATTCGTCAGGTCTTGATTTTATTCTCATATCTTTGTTAAGTGGCATTGATTTTAGCTAAGATGAGGTTAGCATCCATCAGATCACCTTGATAAGATTTTGTTGAGCTTTTTTAAAAAAATTTAATAGTAGATTCGGTAATTTCGGGAGTTTGGAGCATCTCACTGGAAATCGAACTCGGGTTCCTTTAAAGTAGAGGTACACTGCTCTACCACTAGACAACTCCTTTGGTTCTTTTTGAGCTTGATCGGGTAATAATCATACGTAGTATCAACAAATAACATAATATAATATATTAATAAAATACTTTTTATCAATTGTGTTCCTCTGAGATATACAATATCAGTGATGTCACTCCCTCGGTGATGTCACTCCCTCTTGGTAGTATCTGTTTTGCCCTGACTTCTTCCACAATGATCACTTGTGCCCTTCTGTTAGTATGGTTGTCAATTAATTGAACTAAACCAAGGTTTATTCAAAACATGGTTTATATAGGAGGGCCATAACAAGAAAAAATCTAGGGTGACGATAACAAGGAGGTTGCAAAAAAAGTTAAGTTCTAAAACCTCATCATTTCATGAACATCATCGACAATTATACAGTGATCATCCTCGGGTGAGCCAAGGGCTAACCCTCTGCCCCAAGATCTTTAACCTCGATCATCATCTTCGAGCATGTTACCAAGATGACGAGCACTTGTAGACCCATCCTGGGCGAGACAAGCTGCATGTCACAGCTTTGCCCCGAGCATTGTCACTGACTCCATTTCCGAATCATTCGCTGGCATGCTTTTGTCTCGATGGAAGAGGTGATCCTCTGAAGACTGTGAAACTCCATGGAAGAAGTTCTACAATGAAGAAAAAGGGATCAGAGGAGGTAGGTTCATAGGAGGAGGGGTGGAGACTATCTCAGGGGAGGATGAGTATGGGGCAGAGGGGGAGGAGAAAGGGTTGGAGTTAGGGATGTAAACGGTTATGGATATATTCATATCCGATCCGTTACTGTATCCATTTTATACATATTTTGACATCCATATCCGTATCCGTTTTAAAATGTATACGGATACAGATATCGTTTTGATATCCGCACATCTGTATCCGTATATGTATATATGTTTTCGCATATAAATATAGTCATAGATTTATTTTTAACCATATATAACATAATTCTATACCTTCTTTTACCATATTTGTATAGTTTTTATAATATAAAGACATTTAGTAAATTTATATCAAGTGTTTTCCATCTAATTCATATATATTTAAGTAGATTGTATAGATTATTTCTAACATTACTCGTATGAGACCAATATTCGTTTTACATCCGTATCTATTTTTTAAGGATATGGTAAGATAGTTTTAATATCCGTCAATATCCATATCCACATCCGTATTCGTATTCAAAAATGAATAAGGATACGGTAATACATATCTGTATCCGTATCCGTCTGTTTGCATCCCTAAGGTGGAGGGGTTTTAGGTGGGGAGGCTAGGGTGGGAAGAAGACCTTTCAACCCCTTTATTGAATTTCTCTTGTATCCTCAAACTCAAAGTCAATGTTCATTTGCATTAGGGTTGGACGACAACTAATATGAGGGGCACAAGTGACCGTTATGGAAGAAGTCAGGGGCTAGGGGAGAAACTAGTATACATTATGGAGGGGCCATGGCCCCCCCATGATTATTATATGTCACTTATATAATATATTAAGTTTTTAATACGCCCCTCCTTAATTGTATTATAATTAATGTTGTTAGAGAAATATTTAAAAAGCATTAAATGGTCAAGTGGTAGAATGGCAAGGTTGTATTTTGGAAATGTGGGGGTTTGAATCTTATCTCCATCAATTTTACTTTCTTTTATATAGATTATCCAATCACTTCTAAAGTATTAAAATGATTTGATAGAAAATTGCATCGAGTCAGGGACGGAACTAATATGCATTATAACCCCCCATGATTATTATACGTCACTTATAAAATGTATTAAGTTTTTAATATAGTCCCTCCTTAATTGTATTATAATTAATATTGTTAGAAATTATTGTAGAATTATTAAATGGTTAAGTGGTAGACTGGCAAGGCTAATATTTTGGAGATCAATGTTCGAATGTTTTCTCCATCAATTTTACTTTCTTTTATATTTATCCAATCACTTCCAAAGTATTAAAATAATTTGATATAAAATTGTATTCGAGTTTATTTATCTCTTCTATTATTTTTATTACTCTTTATAAATAAAATAAATTTTATTATTTCCTTTTAACCATGAACTTTTTTGTTTCAAAATTTCACTTGATAATTGAGCTTTTTAAGGATGGATTTAGATAGGCTTAAATTAGTATATTTATCCAATTTTAAAAATAGACACGGAAAATACCAATCTATTTGAAATTCTAACATTAATAATAGATTTAAATTCTATATTTATCAAGATTGAAATAGGTTCATTTTAAAAATATTAATTCTATTACAAAAATAGCGTTCAAATATACATAGATTTTTTTATTTTTGAGCATACATAATAGTTGTATACTCGGCCCCTCCTTGATGAAATTCCTAGTTCCGTCTCAGGGCAATACTGATTCCCAAAATATTGCAATATACAAACTCTTAGTAAAATTACTTTTAATATTATGATTGGAATGATTAATTTGAGCAACATATTTAGAAAATCAATGAAAATTAAAAAAAGTGTGGATAAGGAGATTGAGTAGAGTATGCGATTCGGTTATCTATGTTGGCTTTATCATAGTCTATTAACAATTAATATAGGAACCTTGTAAATGTGTAATATAAATACAAGCTTTAGTAATCATTAGATACATGTTAGATATTATATACATTATACATGTATATCGAGATATGTTTAGATCATTGTCCACCAAAATATTCAATATATTCATATCATCCAAAAATAGGAGTTTTATACATGTACTTACATATTCAATATTTACGTGATACGTCTATATTTACAAATATAGTGGTCTCGTCAACATACATGAATCAAATTGATGAAGATAACAATTAAAATACAAAAATTCGATAAGATATAACGTAAACTCTAACTATACAAGTTCGATAAGTGATAACAAAGAAATTACTTGTATATTAGAAGTGATCATGTCACATGATCAATAAACGACGCATATTAAAAGAGGATGTGAATAATGAAGTTGATGCCTAGATATTGATAATTTCATGGATTCCATGAAACTAGGAAAGACTATAACATCCATTCATGGTTTAAAAAAAGCTCGATAAATTCAAAAAAATGCTTATTGCGTTTAGGTCCCCGCCATTAATCCATCGTTAACAAATCCTGAATTCTAGAAATTTGACCAAAAACCGACACCAACACTGGAACCTTCTTCCATTAATATCACGTGGCATCATCGTCACACCTCCCATCTCCACCGCCCGATCCCGACTTCCTGCCTACCAAGGGCTGAGATGTAGACACCCCCCGTCCCCTCTTTCCAGTAACCATCCGCCACATGGCCCCTTCCCGCGTCACCACCCTCGTACTTTCCTGCCCGTCCACCACCGTCCGATGCCAACCCCAAACCTATCGAACGCCTTCCGTCCACCCAACGCTAGGGCGAAGCTCATTGGCTGGTATCCCAGTCAGCACATCTCCAATTGGTCCACGTCTGCAATTATGACATGTCCCGTTTCCTCACTCAGGGATCCGGACCTCTACCCCAACCGGTATATAAGCAACATCAGAACACCACTCGACCCAATTCGATCGATCTCACATCGAGAGAGAGCGAGAGATCTGAAGGGCGTTCCTTCCGGTGCGATCGAGGCGCTGGCAATGGCTCGATCTCTGGTGCTGTTAGGGCTCGTTCTTACAGGTACAATGCGATTCTCTACCTCGATTTAGATGCTATTGCGCTTGATTTGATTGCGACGGACGTATGTGGTCGTGAGGAGAAGGAAATTTGGATCTGCAACGTGTTTTAATGGATTATGTCGCGGAACCTTGATCTGTTTCGATCGGTTCGGAGGTCTTTGGTCGATGCGGTCGAGTGGAGATTGAAAGATGGAGTTTTTTAGGTTGAGCAATTGTTTTTTGGTGAGTTATGACTGCGTGGAGTAGGAATGGTGGATTTTTTTGGGAGTGGTGGGTTTGGTCCTTCATTTGGATCTGCCTGATGTTATGGTTTTTGAGCGACTATGAATCAGCGTTTGAGGTAGATGTGATCGCGGTGTGTGCCTCTGGTTTAGTGTTGTGGGGTGCGACCTGAAGCATTGGTTGGCCCTAGAAATCCATGCGATCAACTTCGGTGCGTTTGACGTTAATCTGCCAGCTCTCAATTATCTATGATTCGATGGACTGTTTGATGCATTGGTCGGTTTAGCATATCGTGAAGTTTCCCAGACTTTCGGGATGGTAATAGGAGTGTTCTGGATGTGGAGAGGAATATATTGATCTTTAGAGTGTGGCAGCTAAATGTAGATTTGTGTGGCTGCTCCCTTTTAAGTAGATAGCTTTAGATCTCATGCATCGTGGACGGCAGTGAAGTTATTTTTCGATATTCTTTTATCGGATCCCATTGCATTTCGTTTTGATGGCTCCTTTTAATTATAAGCATGCATGACATCAACGCCTATAGTCATTTTTGTATAGAAAAATAATTGCCTCATATTTTTCCACTTATACGTCAGAAGAAAAATAAGAACTGGCATTTTACTGAAATCGTTTATCTATTAGAACGAGACAAGTGTTTCCATGATGTGGATATCTTTATGCTATTCTGAATATTTTTTCCCCAGTTTTATAGCTCAGTCCAGTATGACCATTAACCTCCTTTGATCATCCTTTGGATTTGAAAAAAAATATTGTGCACGGGAATAAATAGTAAATGATTTTGGCTTGGCGAATATTGGAGTCTCGGTGCCAATTTTAATGTTAAGATGTTGCAACATGTTATATCACACAAGTACCACTTGCATGGATCGTTCCGAGCAATGCTTTTTACATGGGTGTTGCATGATGTCGTATAATTATAAACAGATATTGCTTGGAGCTTTTGTTGTTTGTAGAACGAACTTTTGTCGGTGTAGGTTATTGACCCAATAGATGACTCTTGTTGCCTATTAGTTATGCAAACATCTACTGTACTTAGGTGGAAACTATAGAAATCAAGTGTTGAAGATTAGTAATGGTTTTCAGAACGAGAGCATCTACGGCTATATACTACATAATTGGCTATGAACGTAAAAAATATAATGGTCTTGCAGCTGTTTTAGTGAATTTCCTCCTCGTTCTAATGGTGGGGGGTGTTTCCTATTTTTTATAGCCTAGTCATTCTTGGCATATAGAGAGAATTGATTTCAAAAGCTTGGGAGGAATATAGAGAGAATTGATTTCAAAATACATGACGTTACATCCTTGACAAACTTATTTTATCTAACTGCAGGATGTTTGTTTGCATTCTCTATTGCAAAGGAGGAAGCCTCCAAATTGGGCACAGTCATTGGGATAGATCTTGGTACAACGTACTCTTGTGTCGGTGTTTACAAAAATGGTCATGTTGAAATTATAGCCAACGATCAGGGTAACCGTATCACTCCATCATGGGTCGCCTTCACTGAGGGTGAGCGCCTCATTGGTGAGGCTGCAAAGAACCAAGCAGCTGTGAACGCTGAACGAACTATTTTTGATGTCAAGCGGCTTATAGGGAGAAAGTAAGATTGTTTTGCAATCAGATGTGCCTTAACTGTTCATGTTCAGTTAACCACAGGTTTCAAAAGTTCTTAACTTATTTCTTTCTAAATCTCTTTCTACAGGTTTGAGGACAAGGAAGTCCAGAGAGATATGAAGCTTGTTCCCTACAAGATTGTTAACAAGGATGGCAAGCCATATATACAAGTTAAGATAAAGGATGGAGATGTTAAAGTCTTCAGTCCTGAGGAGATCAGTGCCATGATCCTAACAAAGATGAAGGAGACAGCTGAAGCATTCCTTGGGAAGAAGATCAAGGATGCAGTTGTCACTGTTCCAGGTATCAAAATTTTGCTAACCTATCACTCCGAGTAATTGCATATATACATATATTTGTGAACTTATATATCATCATTTTCACATTGCAGCTTACTTCAACGATGCCCAAAGGCAGGCCACCAAGGATGCCGGTGTCATTGCTGGCCTTAACGTTGCTAGGATTATCAATGAGCCAACAGCTGCCGCTATTGCTTACGGTTTGGACAAGAAGGGTGGAGAGAAGAACATCCTTGTCTTTGACCTTGGTGGTGGTACATTTGATGTCAGTATCTTGACTATTGACAATGGAGTCTTTGAGGTCTTGGCCACAAATGGAGACACTCACTTGGGAGGTAAGATGATTCCCTTGTTCATGACCTAAACTAGTTCCTGTTCCGTTTCTTTCCATTCTAAGCCATCATCTTCCAATACATTGCAGGTGAGGACTTTGACCAGAGGGTGATGGAGTACTTCATCAAGCTTGTCAAGAAGAAGCACGGCAAGGACATCAGCAAGGACAATAGGGCCCTCGGCAAGCTGAGGAGGGAGGCTGAGCGTGCCAAGAGGGCTCTCAGCAACCAGCACCAAGTTCGTGTTGAGATTGAGGCTCTATATGATGGTCTTGACTTCTCCGAGCCTCTTACTCGTGCTCGCTTCGAGGAGTTGAACAATGACTTGTTCAGAAAGACCATGGGCCCTGTCAAGAAGGCTATGGAAGATGCCGGTTTGGAGAAGAACCAGATCGATGAGATTGTCCTTGTTGGTGGCAGCACTAGGATTCCCAAGGTCCAGCAGCTCTTGAAGGACTACTTTGATGGAAAGGAGCCCAACAAGGGTGTCAACCCCGACGAGGCCGTTGCATATGGAGCTGCAGTTCAGGGAAGCATTCTCAGTGGAGAGGGTGGTGAGGAAACTAAAGGTGTGATACTGAACGTTATACTTCTCTCTTGTGATAATCTATACAAATCTCTTGCAAACGTACTCAAAATCTTATAATGCGATGCAGATATCCTTCTTCTCGATGTTGCACCTCTTACCCTTGGTATTGAGACTGTTGGTGGAGTCATGACCAAGTTGATTCCAAGGAACACGGTCATCCCAACCAAGAAATCCCAGGTCTTCACAACCTACCAGGATCAGCAGACTGTCGTGTCAATTCAGGTTTGTGAATTCGGCTTCTCGTACATTCCTGGTACAAGTTAAACAAAACGGAATTGACATGAGCTGTTGCATATATTGTCAGGTCTTTGAGGGAGAGAGGAGTATGACTAAGGATTGCAGGATGCTCGGGAAGTTCGATCTGTCAGGAATCGCCCCTGCTCCTAGGTTTGTTTTTTGCTTTACTTCCCTGTTTGAATTCAATCTTCTTCTGTATGCAAGGATGATGATTGAATGCTTGTTTGGTTCTTCATCAACAGGGGTACACCTCAGATTGAAGTCACCTTTGAGGTCGATGCCAACGGTATCCTGAATGTCAAGGCAGAGGACAAGGCCAGTGGGAAATCTGAGAAGATCACCATCACCAATGACAAGGGGCGATTGAGCCAGGAAGAGATTGAGCGCATGGTCCGTGAGGCTGAGGAGTTTGCGGAAGAGGACAAGAAGGTGAAGGAGAGAATTGATGCCCGCAACTCCCTTGAGACGTACATCTACAACATGAAGAACACCATCAACGACAAGGACAAGCTTGCAGACAAGCTCGAGGGCGATGAAAAGGAGAAGATTGAGGCAGCAGTCAAGGAAGCGCTTGAGTGGCTTGATGACAACCAGAACTCCGAGAAGGAAGACTACGAGGAGAAGCTCAAGGAGGTGGAGTCTGTTTGCAACCCCATCATCACCGCGGTCTACCAGAGGTCTGGAGGACCTTCCAGCAGCGAGTCGGACAGCGGCGATGACGACCATGATGAACTTTAAACTGTTTCATCCTGATGAGTCTCCTAACTGACCGCAGAGGAGACTATCGGAAGTTTCCATCGGGATTTTTGTACTTCCTTATATAGACTCGTAGAATGGTCGTAATCGTGGGTATCCAAGTAGAAGGGGTGTGAGTTCAGCATAAAATTTAAAATTCTTCTTTTTCCTTTTTTTTTCTTTTCTGATGTTTCGGACACAAACTTCAATTTTTGGATGGCATGGTTTTCGTTCGCTGGCATCATATATACATCTTATGTAAAACTTTTTGTTGCATTTTGTTATCCATTCTCATGCTGGAATGATTTTCGTGTGCCTTTTTGCGGATTTATTAAAGCCATTATGTGAAACGGCTTAAATGTACTAAAGATTATTTATGTAATCATCTCTTTTGTTGGGTCATATTGATTACGCAGACGGTCATCCTCCTTACACGGACGGTAGCAAAAAAAAAATAGTTGCGGAGTATAACAGAATGGATCGCAGTCACCTGTGTAATGAAACCAAGTTACAGTTTTAGTGACACCGTCATCCTTGAGCAATGGTACTGATTAAATATGATCCGAGAAAAAACGTTTTTTTCCTTAAAAATGATTTTTGCAAATAATTTGATAAGGTGGAAAATGATTGGAAAAGGCTGACCCCATATCTAACTACCCTAAGGAAATATGTAAAATAGATCTTAATCATACTGAACATGTTCGTCATACTTATGAAATTAATGGTGCTTCGGTCGATTTCTTTAAACCATCGAGGGACATCAAGCAAGGAGTCCCCATCTTGCCACTGCTCTTTTTTAATACATTGAATATTCTTCATAATATGCTAAGCAACTAAACTCGAAAACCTGGCACAAATTCAAGGATTTCTCTCCCTAAGCTTGATCAGGAAATCACAATGACTAATTCGCGACCAACTTGCTAATGTCCTTGAATATAAGGAGTGTTCGATTAAAAAATCCAAGCTACTCTAAAAAGTCATCTTCTTTGTCCTTTGATTACGAGTAAACGAATCAAAATCGGCAAACTACTGCTTAACTTGTCCTTCCCCATTACATATCTCCGGTTCCTGGTTTGGCCAGCACAGCCTATTTCAACGGCTCGATTCTGATGTAATGTCAACGTAGCTTAACTATCCCGACATTAACATATCCTGACATTTATTTTAACGTCGAAATATAACAAGCTCGACGTTAGCATCTTAAGTCGAACTTGATAGACACTATCTCGACGTTGTTAGCATGATTTTGTTGTAGTAATGGTTCGAATGCACGCATATTTTAAACCAAAATAGTTTTTTCCCCATAACACGCATCCCATGAAGGTAAATCTCGAATCAAATATTCTGTGGATTCATGAAAATCTAATTTAAAGAGATGCATGATACAAAGGAAACGCATATGGGAATTTCAATGAGGATACAAAACTCGAGTTCCATGGTTGACGAGGAAAGGAGAGAGATGGGTCTGATCACGAATGCGGTGCAACGGGAAAGCCAATCCCGTGACGAGTGGTGGGGAAGGCGACGAAGAGCATGCTGCACACCACCCCGATGGCCACCGGCAGCACGCCGAGCATCTCCCTGGTGTAATCCGATGGCACCGGGTAGAAGCACGACACCACGTTCTGATCGAACAGCGCGACCGCCACGAACACCAGCAGCGACATGAAGCTTGCACGAAGTCGATGAACCGTATCCGGTACTCCCCGCCGCGCCCCTCCCGCCGGGCCGGGCCCGCCGTCGACCATCCACAGCCCACGGAACGTGGCGAGGCCGTAGCGCACGGCGTCGTCCTCGTCGTCCCTGTAGCTGTCGGTGAAGCTGTGGAGGACGCAGGAGATGCCGCAGAGGGCCATGAGGACCGCGGCCATGGAGCGGCTGGAGACGTCGCATTGGCCGTGGTTGGTGAAGGTGGGGGAGAGGAGCTGGAAGGCGAGGACGGTGCCCGTGGGGAGGAGCTTGGCGAGGTTGGCGGTGTTCTTGAAGGTGTTGGCGATGGCGTTCTGGACGAGGGGGTTGGGGGCGCGGGGGTTGAGGAGTTGGGCTTCGAGGTCGGGGGCCATGGCGGATTGTGGGGGGAGCGGAGGTGGCCGCCATGGCTTTAAGGGAGGGAGGAGGGGAGTTGAACAGGTTGGGTTTCGTTGTGCGATCCCCGTTTTTGGGAGGGGGACAGGAGAGTGAAGGAACCCATTATTTTGCATCCGGAGGTTTTCAGTTTTATGTGTATGAATTTAGATGACATCTCATATCTGATGCTTTGTTTGAATACCGATAAAGGATTCTATTCTTTGTTCTGGAGGATAGGAATAAAGAGAATAAGGTGAAATAATGGTAGGTAAGGTGGAATAAAGATAGGAATAAGAGTGAAATAAGATAGAATAATGGGGAATAGTCGTACCACTGAGAACCGTGTCGGGATGAGAATTGACCCCTTATTTCAAGACTTATTCTCCAACCAAACATGGCCTAACAGTTTGGAATGTGCATACAATAATCGGAGAATATAATGAAATTAAACAAGTATTTATTTACGATTATGTCCCTCAGAAATATTGCAATGACAGTTATGTCATTATCTTTTTCACATTAATACTTGTACCATTGTATTCTTACAAATATGACAGTGCCGCCCTTATGTTATTGTATTTATGCCCCTATTTTGCCTTATCCGAATGAGATTGCTGTAAATCTTGTGGAAATTATTTTTTACACCCATAACCATATATGTTTTCATTATTAAGCGCATAATCCTCCAATTTTGCGAATTATGTCGAAAACCTTTAATAGTCACTCCGTCTCACAACGAGAACACTGTCGTTTGTTAGCCGTACTCACCGAACTTTCTCTTGAGTTAATCTAACCATATATATATATATATATATCCAACAATGAAAATTCCTTGATTACATCGAAAATATAAAAAAAATAAGATTGATATTTGATCCAATTAAATAGAATAATTACAAGCAAGTTCAAGACAGAGGGAGTTTCTTCTATACTGAACTGTCCCCGCCCCTAGCACTTGAAGATGTATAGGGCATCCATGGCAGTGCCGTCCTTGCAAAACACATTCCCTCCCATCCCAAACCTGAACATTGTTGTTATTGCTGGAGATGGTGGTTTGCCATTCCCGATTCTTTGTCTATACGTAGTTTAATGCCATCCCTGCGGAAACTTACCAACATCGACATCATATATGTACACCAAAGTCGCACGGTTGAAGATATGGAATTGGTATATGCAGTTTGTTACGAATCGCGGAAGTAAGCACGCACAAACATGATCAAACAAGCAAGACGCAAATACACGGATTTACAAGGTTCACCTGTAATTGGGCTACGTCCATGGACGGCGGTGACATGTCTTCACTATTTATAGAAAGAGAGAGAGTGCATAGGATACTAAAAAGATACAGTGATGGGATGAGGATACAGTACGTGGTAGCCCCAAGGCTCCTTCTATACTGCAACATAGGAATACCAATTATATTCAGCAATCTATCCCAACAGATCTCAGTCAATCATGATTCAAGAGGCGGAGCATGCATCTCTGCAATCCATCCCAACGGTTCTCAACCAATCAGGATTAAGAAGGCAAATCAAACATCTCAGCAGTCCAACCCCAGAGCTCGTAGTCAATCATGATTTAGGAGGCAGATCAAGCATCTCAACAATCCGACCCAACAGCTCTCAGCCAATCAGAAGGTAGAACGGAGATTAACCACATCAACAATCCAGATATTTGGTTAAGATTCATGTCATATCAACAATCTCCATCTTGAGTTTAATTCTCGCATAGTAGAATTCATCGTTGCTAGATTCCACCAAGATTGATTCTCCATAGCAAAATTAACCAATACTATACTCGATCATGAGTTGAATTCTCCATTAGCGGAATTAACCACTAGTGTACAACATGTTGATTTCTCCACTAGCGGAATTAACCATTGCTAAACTCTACCGGGGCTAAATTCTCATATAGCATATATAACCACTGCTTGAAATTCAGATAGTTGGATTAAATGAAGTATAAATAAAATCCACCTTGAAATGTATCCTTAGAGAAGCTTTCCCGAGCTTCATCGTACCATCGCCAACCCATCTTTGGGGTACAGTCAACTGTCGACATTGTGCAAGTTCAAACAATACTTGAACTTACTCACATGAATTGCAGACCCGTGCATGATGTATATGATCTTCTGCTTGTTGACCTTGATGACAATCACCCTGCTTTTGGCAACCTGCATGACATTACATTCAGCATTGTACATATATCCTTTAAAGTCCAAGACTCCAAAGGAAATCATGTTCTTCTTCAGGTCAGGAACATTGCATACTTTTGTCACCCTCCTCACGACTCCATTATGCATCTTGATCTTCATATAGCTAATCCCTACAATCTCATATGTTGCATCACTCTCCATGATGATTGTTTCTGCCAACTATTATCTCATAGGTGCATAACCAATCTTCATTGGGAGTCATATGGAAAGTGAAGGATACGGGAAAAATCCTCAAGCGCATCACGGAAGCATGATGATCGCATCGAATGCGATCGGGAGTGACTAGTCGTACTAGTTACTCGATGCAGCGGAAATTAAAATTTTCTATGTGAGAAACCACATGATCCAAGAACACTTCTCGGATCGTTTCGTCTAAACCACAAATAAGTAATAGGAATTACCTCTTGAAGCGTGGTTGCGATCGATTCTCTAAACAAAGAGACCTCCTGTCTCAAGTCTGATCCGATGGAGGGGCGCTTGCGAGCACGTGGATGAACGCGTGCTTCTCGCAATCCATGTTGCTGATCCAAGCCACGGATCTCCTGATCTTGACAAACGAGATACGACGTCTTCTTCATGAGCAAGGCATGCTGAAGTAGACGGAGATCCACGAGCAGACGATCGAACAACATAACGACGACGTTGCGACGATGGAGGATCTCTCTAGGGCATCCATGGTGGACGACCACATGAGAGATAGAGAGAATGGGCGTGTAGAGAGAAATAGAGAGAGAGAGAGCATTCATCTATGTCGAGTGTCAAAAAGAGCAAGGGGTGCCTCTTCTTATATAGGGTTTTGGGAGTCCGTGGATCCCAATCCATGGACAACACACAATCAACAGATGAGATTGATTGTGTCCCTTTCAACGGCTAGGATTGTTGTTGGTAAAACACAACAATAAATGATTTAATTTGAATTAATTCATATTGATAAATCAACATAAATAATTCCAATTTAAATCATATTTGACTAGAGAAGAGATAATGAGAAGACTAAACCAATCCCCTAAAATAAGGGGACGGCTACCGTCATCTCATGAGATCTCATTATCTCATGAGATCTCATTATCTCATGATTATATCATGATCTCTTGTCGATAGGTATTTTCACCAAAAAATAATTTCAAATTATCTTATGAAAAATATCAATCATGCCATTGAAATTATGTGAATCTTATTCACAACCCAAAACTAAATGTAATTATATTTTCAATTAATTTTTCAATGTAAATGCAATTCACATTAACAATTAATCAATAAATATAAATCACAATATGATCTCTCAAATATATTAAAAATTACATTTATAATATATATATATATGATTAATATGGATAGTGCTATCCACATTATCATATCCATGATAATTAAATCACATTTAATCATCTTGGATCTCCTTTTTCTTCATGTGTCCAAATAACATGAATCACATTCACATTATTCTCATCTTTGATGATTAAATCACATTTAATTATCTTAGATATCTCTCCTTATAATATGAATCAAATTCGTATTATCCATGATAATTAAATCACATTTAATTATCAATTTTCTCGATGCTTGGATACACATATCAACAATGAAATTATCCATGAACTCTTTCAAGGATAATGCACTTTCTCCGCGGATACTTGGAGATAAGGACAGGGCGATTGTATTGTTCCACGTATAGTGACTTGGATATTGAGATCATATCTCAAATCCAGATCTCGGGCCTCCCACAGATGCTTGATTAAATCAAGACCACAAATCTAATCTTCTCATTGTATCTGAATCACATTCAGATCAATGTCCAACATTTGGACCAAGATCAGATTACTTCTCTACTGAGAGGAGTCACTAAAATGCAGATCTGTTTCATCACTCCCTAGGAATGGAAGCGTCATGGTTATACAATCGTTTATGATCACATCACCCTCAGGTATTCCCAATACATGTACATCCTGCATACTGGAAGACCCAGAATAAACCTGAAGTATTAGATCAACTTTATACTGTCTACTTCACGATTTTATTAGTAAGTTTCTCATTTGATCATTGGGAGTTGGTATCGATCATATACTTTCCAAAAGTATATATCATACCTAGGTCTTGATCATATACTTTCCAAAAGTATATATCAAACTTTACAAATTCAGTCAAGCTTCCAAAGCGAGACGATCGTGCACATGGAATTTGATTCTTCCCAATATCTCATGAGTGAGCTCATATCTTTCGGTTCAGTAATGAACATGTATGATCCCTTTGAGAGATCGTATTACTCATATGCCCTTGCATGCACACCAACGCACCGGTGTATAGACCTTGGTTAGGTCATCAACCTATTAGTCTGCCAAATGTACATACTCAGACATATAGTGTGATCCCCCGAGGATCCGGGTACCCGTTAACATACATTTCACATTATTATATTCACATAAGATCGCACAAGTTATAGAAAAATAGGGAAATTTTTCGCGCGGCTATTTTTCCACATGACATTCACATCCACAATTATAATCACAAGCTAATTGAGAAAAATAGCATAAAAATTTCATTTTATTAATTTCCATATAATTTTACAACATGTACAATATCTGCTAGTACATACAATATCCCAAAAAAATCTGACTGAACATAAGAGAAGCATTATACATAATCAACCAACCAAAAACCGAGACAAAATAAACCATACCGTCTGGTATATACCCTGTCTCCTGGAAGCATGAACAGCTACTGAACAGCATGTTCCGTGCCTGTCGAAATATGTTTAGGAAAGAAGAGGCGCCAGCGGTTGCTGGTACCAACTAAAAACTTATAAAATAACAGGCATTTAATTATTTTCAAAAGCAAGCAAGTAGAAAGGTATAAATGGTAGAGAATGGTTTTCAACTGTTTGGTATGTAGTTCACTTGTTCACCCCCTTTTTCCCATTCTTCTTATATATATATATATATATATATATATATATATATAAAGTTTAGATGACAGACCATAACATACAATGATTTCCTGCATTTTAAAGATCATGATGCTGGGTCTTGGAGATCATTTTGTGGAACTTGATGGTACATGTAATTGCTAATTTCTTATCATTGAGATTATGACATGGTTTTCAATAATGGACTGATGTAATGATGATGGATTTGATCCTTAATTCTATTTACTCCTTTTAAGTTAGTGGATAGTCTGTGGTCTTGGTCTGTGTGTAACCTCACACTATGACTCTAAGATATTAAAAGTACCTTAGGGTTGGGGGACTTCGTAGGCATGCGGTGTTGTGTAATGCATCCTAACTAAGTTCTCAACGCGTTCACTAACTTATAGGGATTTCGAATCAGATTAAAGTCACTTCTAATCATTTCAATTTTAATTGTAATTTCCTCCAAACATTTACGGTAACTCTCTCATATGTAACTCTTGATTATGTAGATGTAGATGTAGATATTGATGATCTGGATGTAGAATCGCCCAGTCTGTTGGCGAAAGTAAAACTCAAGCGGTGAGGAAGCTTACAAATGGCTCTTCCGTCTCGCCCTCTAATTGGAAGTGCGGTCCAATAGAGGGATAGGTCTACTCCAAAACTACGCCACTAAGACGGGTGAGAGAAACTCTCCGGAAAAGTGGCTTTAGAAAAACAGCCTGACCGGTAACGGGCAACCGAGCTCGTACGAAAAACTAAAACCGAGGATCCCCCGCCTGGGTATCCTAAAACAAAGGGTCAACGGATTGGTCTAAGTCGGGATCCCAACGAGGCATAAAAACATTGCGAGCTCGCGTAAAAACCGAAAAGGTACGGGGATCCTAGACCCACGCACTTGGCGGCCGCTTCCCAAACTGGGCTTCCTATCTTCCGCCCAGTTGTGGGTCACCGCGCCCTTGCACGGTCAGGTGTAAAGGTCACCATGATCGGCACAATTAGTTATCATCACATGTTGTAACAGATTTTGGTTTGTTAATGAGATGGTATTCCCATCCACCTCACTTTGGTATTAAACTCCATAATAGCTCACATGATTGTGCTGACTTTTATTTCTCCATGTGAACTATATTCAATAGGTTCATCATCTACACCCAACAACTTATTCAGTCACATATGAGAATCTCGTACCTAATAAGTAAGTCTTTGCTTTGGAATTTACAAGATCCACTTGACATAATTTTGATCTTGATCGTGCTATCATATTTTTCAATTTCCGTTCAATAGGAATTCCACTATGGATGTTCCACGAGAACGAATTCCACTATGGATGTTCCACGAGAACTATTTGATAGCCCCACTTACGTAGAGATTGGAAAGCAGAATAACTTTAATAAAAAGATTTTGTAATCGTGCCAACGTAAACCGTATGAACATGCTTATGATAAGCTGTTGTAAAGAGCTTTCCCAAATAAAAATTTCTTGTTTGCTTTGTACTGAAATCCTACAATTAGTTAGATATGAGGAGCTGAAAGGTGCTTATCGTCAAGCAGAGATGGATCTATGGAACAATAGATACCACGTGTAGTTTCCTAACTTCCTTATCCTCTCTCCTATCTTCAATTCAAATGTAAAACGCCCTTTATGGTTAATGTTTAATGCAGGAAAAAGGAACGATCATCTTTACACATTCCTATAAGTTTCAACTCACTGAACCTAGGAAGGAATGCTTTTAAGTTGGCAATATAAAATCCCAACAAAATTATGAGACAAGATGGGGTTTTGCTTCTCAAGATTAATTCTATATCCAAAATTATACATCGTCATGTCTGTGCCACTCATCTGGTTGAGTCAACATAGTGCATAAGTTCTTATGAACCTAAGCAGCTACTGCCCAATGCATTATTCCTTTTTTTGGTTTCTTCAACACCACCTTCTCCTATTCCTCCTAATGGCCCCAAAATTGTATTGTTCCAGTTTAATATAAATATTGTTGTTGGTAACATAAATATCAACATTAAATGCAACATGTACCATAAAATCCAACCCATTTAGTATCTTACACCCGTAAACTTGCCTGAAATTACCACCCTCTCAAATTCCAAAATCTTGGTAACACAACTATAATATATATATTTTTCATGATCTTTAATCATCCCTCTGATGTGTTATGTCTGAACTTTACAATTCCAAACTGTGATGACTCCTGTCTAAAAATAAAATAACTAAGAAAGGCAACCTTATATCAGATAACATATGTTTGAAATCAAGGATATGCCACTCAGGAAGGGAAGAAAATTTCATTTGATGCAGTGGTGTAGGACTAATTGTAACCTACAGAAGTGGTGTCTGATGCTTTCTAGATTATATTATTAGTTGATGAATTTTGTTTTAGCAAATCACACCTATCCGAGAATAGTCTCTCATATCCAAACTACAAACCTTGTTATAATATATCAAGGAATATCTTAAAACCATGATATGAAATCATATCTGTGTTTACGATATAAACAAAATGATAAGAGAATCCACTCCAACAAAGGATCCAACAAAGTAATGGAGAAAAAGTATGGAAACTTCATGCATGGCAGCAAGAGGAGGAGAGGGATGTACCTATTTGATTCCTTAAATTTGGAGGTAACTCTCCAACATGCAATGGCTTGGATTGAAAGGGAAACAACAAACACTCAGCTGCCCTTGAAATTGTAGAGAAAAAGGCTCCAACAGTGTCTCCCAGAAGCTGGACAGCAGTAGGAAATGAGAGTCCTGGAGGCTTCAGCAGTTGCAAGATAGCACCCAAAGCAAGGAAGATAAGAGCAAAAAGAAGGAATGGGTTGCCCTTTGGTAGAAATTGGAAAAGAATCTAAGAAGGGAATAAGGGGAAAAGAATTTTACTTGGAAAAATTGCTCTAACTTGGAGAAGATCCGATCATGCAACATGAACCTCCTGCTATAGCATAGAAAGAAAGAGAAAAGACTGGAGAAATCCTTCTCTCACGGCTGGAATTCTTGAGAAAGAAGTAACGAATAGTGAGGGGTTGGGGGAGATATAAATAAGGGAATAAGTCCCCCCTTATGTTGACAAGTGGTGGAAAAGAAGGGACCAAGTGTTGTATATTTAAAGATCCCAAAGGGTAAGAAAAAGCCAACGGCAGTGTCTGCTACTACTACAGTAATTATAAAATTTTTATTTTTTTTCATCTATTTCTGAAGATTAAATATGCCCATCCTTGCGCCTCGAGCCTCGGATTTTGACGCGCAATATCTTGAATTGATCGTCTCAAAATGATGGTCAATATGAGTATAATATTGCTATACTTCCGATCAGGTTTGGATGCCCGAAATTTTCTGAGATACGGTTTCTGTTTAAGGTTAAATTTTATGGTTTTAAAATATCAAATGACCTTCAATTGACGAACGTTCGATTCCGTTGGTCTTGTTTCGTCGAATCGGATCTAATGACAGTCTCGATATGTTTTGCGATTTTCGAATTTGCGTCGCGGCTTTTTTTCGCAGCGCGCATTACGAAGCGATCGATTTTTGGTCGATTTCACCCGAACAACTTTTGATTAATGATCAATTGATCATTTTAGGTTGTCTAGTATTGACCAACAACTTTATTGGGTTCATTGGACCCAAATCGGGTCGAGTTCGGGTTGTGCGGATTCGGATGTTACAAATATAAAAACCTCAAAGGGAGTCTCATCCTCGAGACTCGAATTAAGGCTATTAGATGTCTTGTTTGGATTTCATATGACCATAAAAACCTCAAAGGGTTTTGAACCCATAAAAACCTCAAAGAGAAAACAAGTCATATATTTTAACTTATATCTAGTTACAAAAGCTTGTTTTGTTAATTACCTTAGAAAAGTTCCGGGTATCGTGCCCGCATGTCGGTTTCGGTCTCCCACGTCGCTTATTTGATGTTGTGTCGGTACCACAACACCTTCACCAATGGAATATCCTTGCTGCGAAGCTTCTTCACAGCACGGTCAAGTATCTGAATTGGCTTCTCTTCGTATGTCAAGTCTGGCTCCACATCTAGATTCTCGTAACTGATGACGTGTCAAGGATCGTGGATATACTTCCTCAGATTGGATATGTGGAAGACGTCGTGGATGCCTGAAAGATGTGGAGGAAGGGCTACCTGGTAGGCCACCTTCCCCACTCTAGCCAAAATCTCACAAGGTCCAACATATCGCGGCGCCAACTTGCCACGAACACCGAATCTCTGCACTCCCTTCATGGGAGATACGCGGAAAAATACCCAATCTTCAACATATAATTTACAGGAATATCATTAGTATGTTATTAAGTTGATTATATATGAGTTATAATTGAATAAGTGAAGAGGAAATAATTAGATTACCTGAAACTCTGTCTCTCTTCCGACGATCCGCATAGCTCTTCTGGCGGCTTTGTGCTGTCAGAAGCCTCTGTCTCACAAGATCAACAGCTCTCGCGGTCTCCTCCAGGAGATCTACGGAATATAAAGCATGATCGTCTACCTCACACCAACTGAGAGGTGTGAGGCATCTCCGCCTGTATAGGGCTTCGAACGGTGCAATGCCAATACTGGAGTGATAACTATTGTTGTACGTAAATTTCACTAATGGAAGATGGTCCTTCCAGGACCCTTTCCACTCTGAAGTGCAAGCGGAGCAAATCCTCTAATGTGTGAATGGTGCGCTCACTCTGCCCATCTATCTGCGGATGATATGTAGAACTCATCTTCAGCTCTATATGTAGTGCTGACATGAACTGATGCCAATTATGCGACGTGAATCTCGAATCCCTATCAGACACCACTTCGCATGGTATACCATGTAGTCTGATGATGTTTTTTACATACAGCTTGGCCAATCTGGATGGAGTGTAAGTCGTGTTGGCAGGTATGAAATGGGCTGACTTGGTCAACCTATCAACAACGACCCAAATGGAATCATGTCCACCCGGTGTCTTCGGAAGACCTGTGATAAAATCCATAGAAATGCTCTCCCATTTTCACTCGGGAATGGGGAGAGACTGTAGTAATCCTAGTGGCCTCCTGTGCTCAGCCTTGACCATTTGACAGGTCATGCATCTGCAGACATGCTGCGCTACATCGCGCTTCATTCCATCCTACCAGAAATGTCAACGTAGATCACGGTACATCTTCGTACTGCCTGGATGGATAGATAATCGTGAACTATGTGCCTCATCAAGAATGTCTCTGCAAAGCTTCTCGTCATTGGGTACAACGACCCGTCCTGTCTTCCATAAAATAGACTCCATCACAACAAAGTCATCAAATTCGTCTTTGATGGTGCGCATGTATCTATCTCGGATCCAAGGATCGATCTTCTAGCCCTCTACAATACAATCCCAAAGACTACTGTATCGTGGAAGAACGACGGTAGAAATGGATGCGCTCTCCTGAGGATGCCAATCGGTCAAAACGGCAAGCGTATCCCATGTATATAACCAGTTCGCAGTACCATCAGCATGCGCTCTCCTGCTGAGTGCATCAGCCACCACGTTTCCCTTACCGGGATGGTAAGAGATCGTGCAATCATAATCCTTTAGCAGCTCGAGCCATCTGTGTTGTCTCATGTTCAGCTCCTTCTGATCAAAGATGTACTTCAGACTCTTGTGATCTGTGAAGATCTCAAAATTCACCCCATATAAGTAGTGGTGCCAGATCTTCAAGGCGAAGACAACTGCCGCCAACTCCAAGTCATGTGTGGGGTAGTTCCGCTCGTACGGTCTCAACTGCCGTGATGCGTAAGCAATCACCTGTCCTCTCTGCGTCAACACTGCTCCTATACCTTCTCCAGATGCATCTGTGTAGACTGCATAGTCTTGAGTGCCTGAAGGAAGAGCAAGAATGAGCGATGTAGTCAATCTTTCCTTTAGTGTCTGGAAGGCCTGCTCACATGAATCGTCCCAAATGAATGGAACTCCCTTCTGTGTCAACCGTGTCAGAGGGCGAACAATGCGTGAAAATCCGCTGACAAAGCATCTATAATAGCCCGCTAATCCGAGAAAGCTCCGAATCTAGGTAATTGTCTTGGGCTGCTCCCAAGACATAACTGCATCTATCTTCGCATGATCAACTGCAATGCCTGCTCCAGAAATGATATGCCCAAGAAATGAGACCTGGGATAATCAGAACTCATACTTGCTCAACTTAGCATATAGCTTGTGCTCCCGCAATGTATCTAAGACAATCCGTAGATCATTCGCATAATCCCATTCATTCCGTTAGTAAATGAGCACATCATCGATGAACACCACTACAAACTTGTCCAAGTATGGATGGAAGATACGGTTCATCATATCCATTAAAGCCGCAGGTGCATTGGTGAGCCCAAACAGCATCACCACAAACTCATAGTGTCCATAGCGCGTCCTAAATGTGATCTTCGAAATATCAACTCTCTAATCCCCAGCTGATGGTAACCTGAGCAAAGATCGATCTTCGAGAAAATCGAAGATCCCTGGAGCTGGTCGAACAAATCATCGATGCATGGCAAAGGATAACGGTTCTTCACCGTTCTCTTGTTCAGCTGCCTGTAATCGATGCATAACCTCATGGATCCATCCTTCTTCTTAACAAATAGAACCGGAGCACCCCAAGGTGAAGTGCTCAGTCTCACGAATCCCAAATCAAGTAACTCCTGTAATTGCACCTTCAACTCCCTCAACTCGGCTGGTGCCATGCGATATGGTGCCATAGTGATCGGTTGTGTATCTGGCAGCAATGTGATCTCGAACTTGATCTCTCTCTCAGGAGATAATCCTAGTATCTCATTAAGAAATACATCTGGGTATTCAGATACTACTCGGATGTCCTGTGTCATCAGCTCCTGGTCAGATACCTCCCGAACAAATGCAAGATATGAATCACAACCCTGATCAACAAGTCGTTGAGCTCGCAACACTGATATGTACTCCATGGTGGAGTCATGTACAGTACCCTCAAAAGTGAACTCGGGTAGATCTGGAATTCTGAAGACAACTGTCTTCCTAAAGTAATCAACAAGTGCATGATGAGAGGATAACCAATCCATGTCCAAAATCAAGTCGAACTCATCAAGCTGCAGAAGTAGACAATCTGCGATCATCTCATGACCGCCAATCAGTATGGGCAAGTGTCTGACTATCAGGGAAATGATAAACAACTGGCCACCTGGCCCTCGGATGTGATATGGGGAAGAAAGAGTCTCTGCGACTCTACCTAAAGAAGCAAGCAACCTCGAAGAAAGAAAAGAATGTGTCACAGCAGAATCAAATAGAACATGGAAAGGTCGATAATAGTAGTCAGTATGTGTGCTAGTTGGTTAGTCATCTCCTGGTCTGGTCGGGATGACATGGCTCTGCATGAGAATCATTTAGTCATAGAAATGCCACTTGCAGAAACTTATCTTATCTGCTTTTTCTCTTCTTGGAATATAATATGAAAATTTAATGAAATCGGTGACATCTGTGGTAGTTGAATATGAATGTCATATTTCCCTTCTCGGACTCACGAAAAGTCGGAAGACTGTCGCTATTCAAGAACTAAATGCGATTGGAATTGTAATACCGCGAATGTGCGTATCAGGGTACCACTGCTCTGATACCAAAATTGTGATTCCCTGAGGATCCGGGTCTCCGTTAACACACATTTCGCATTATTATATTCACATAAGATCACACAAGCTATAGAAAAACAGGGAAATTTTTCACGCGGCTATTTTTCCACATGACATTCACATCCACAATCATAATCATAAGTTAATAGAGATAAATAGCACCAAAATTCCATTTTATTAATTTCCATATAATTTTACAATATGTACAATGTCTTCTAATACATATAATATCCAAAAAAATCTGACTGAATAAAGAGAAGCATTATACATAATCAACCAACCAAAAACTGAGACAAAATAAACCATACCGTCTGATGTATACCCCGTCTCCTGGAAGCATACAAGTGAGTCATAGTATCTTCCCAGTTGTTCTTTTGGGGAGAATGCTTGCATGTTAGCCTTGCTTGTCTTATATATTAGGATGGTATTTGCTGCATAATTGCCTGGAAACCTGCCGGGTTGCTTGCTCGTTTCCAAAGCCCTAAGCAAGAGGAGAGGTTCCCACAGTCGCATGTCCTAGTCGACCAGAAGTCGTTGACCTGATGACAGGGGAGCCGGCGACCGAGGGTTCATGGCGGCCGTAACTATAATGCCTCGGTGCGGTAGCGAAAGAGATTGCAAAGGAGATCAGGTCAGTTAGGTTCACTATTTCTGGAATCTTCAATGGAGATCTTTATCTAGCGATATCAAAGCAGGTCACCATCTTCGTGGATGACTTTCCGATATAACAGGACTACTTTATCTTCTAACCTTTGGCGCCTCAAAAAGGTCCGAGCCTGAGCGAGTTAGAGAGCGGAGCTGAAGGGGAAGGAAATAGGTCTTCTCAAAGGAGTGACACAGCAATAAAGGATGTTCCATTCTTGCCGCTTGTTGCCTGGATTTGAGGGCCTACTTTCAATACCCTTAGAGGAAGGCAATGGAGAAATCCTTTTCCCAAGTTCTGGAATGTACTTGAGCAGACTCGATGTCATTTCATAGCTAACTTGGTCATCTCTGACCTTTTATAGAGCAAGCTCGACATTTTGAACTAACATATTTATATAGATGGCCTGCACCGCACTCTGTATGCGTGCCTCCGCCAACCGGGATGGGATGTCCAGGATCTAGGGTGGTGGGTTCTTCTTCGACTCTCCACCTTCAGTCAATGCTGAGGCGGGTTATTGTAAGCCAAGTCGGATGTTGCATTCTTTGAGTGATTTTCTTCTCGATTTTCCCACGTAGTTCATCGGTCAAACCAACGATTCTCCTCTTCATGAAGTCATAGAGAGAGTCTTTTCTTTTTCTAGTATTACTTCTAGAAATGCCATGAACTTTCTCGTGATGAAAGAAGCTGGGCCGATGCGGCATTTCTTTGATCAAATGACCTATTTCATCGACGTCTGGTTATAGAATCAGGTCCAGTCGAGGGTCATCCATTACGAAAAGACTTTCCTCTAAGTGGATATGTGGAAGTACGCTATGGTGATCCAGAGAAATGTGTGGTTATTCAAAAAGCTGAAGTTCTTCAAGAAGCTTCTCGATGCGAAGTCAAAGGTATAGAAGATGACTTGATATCCCTGACTCAGCATGCTCCTTGCCTGCCAAAACATGTTTAGGAAAGAAGAGGCATCAGCGGTTGTTGATACCTCCTAAAAACTTATAAAATAACAGGCATTTAATTATTTTCAAAAACAAGCAAGTAGAAAGGTATAAATGGTATAAAAATCTACCACTACTTGCGTAGAGAATTGTTTTCAACTGTTTGGTATGTAGTTCACATGTTCATCCCCCTTTTCCCTTTCTTTTCATATATATATATATATATATATATATATATATATATATATATATATATATATATATATATATAAAGTTTAGATGACATACCCTAACAAACAATGATTCCCTGCATTTTAGAGATCAAGATTCTGGGTCTTGGAGATCATTTTGTGGAACTTGATGGTACATGTAATTGCTAATTTCTTGTCATTGAGATTATGACATGGTTTTCAATAATGGACTGATATAATGATGATGGATTTGATCTTTAATTCTATTTACTCCTTTTAAGTTAGTGGATAGTCTGTGGTCTTGGTCTGTGTGTAACCTTACACTATTACTCTAATGTATTAAAAGTACCTTAGGGTTGGGGGCCTCCATAGACATGCGATGTTGTGTAATGCATCCAAACTAAGTTCCCAACACGTCCACTAACTTATAGGGATTTCAAATCAGATTAAAGTCACTTCTAATCATTTCAATTTTAATTGTAATTTCCTCCAAACCTTTACGGTAACTCTCTCATATGTAACTCTTGATTATGTAGATGTAGATGTAGATATGGATGATCTGGATGTAGAATCGTCCAGTCTGTTGGCAAAAGTAAAACTCAAGCAGTGAGGAAGCCTACAAATGGCTCTTCCGTCTCGCCCTCTAATTGGAAGTGTGGTCCAATAGAGGGATAGGTCTACTCCAAAACTACGCCACTAAGACAGGTGAGAGAGACTCTCCGGAAAAGTCGCTCTAGAAAAACAGCCCGAAACGGGCAACCGAGCTCGTACGAAAAACTAAAACCAATGATCCCTCGCCTGGGTATCCTAAAACAAAGGGTCAGCGGATTGGTCTAAGTCAGGATCCTAACGAGGTGTAAAAACATTGCGAGCTCGCATAAAAACCGAAAAAGGACTGGGATCCTAGACCCACACACTTAGTTGAGGTGTAAAAACATTGCGAGCTTATCATAAAAACCGAACTGGGCTTCCTATCTTCCGCCCAGTTGAGGGTCATTGCGTCCTCGCACGGTCAGGAGTAAAGGTCACCATGACTGGCACAATTAGTTGTCATCACATGTTGTAACAGATTTTGATTTGTTAATGAGATGGTATTCCCATCCACCTCACTTTGGTATTAAACTCCATAATAGCTCACATAATTGTGCTGACTTTTATTTCTCCATGTGAACTATATTCAATGGGCTCATCATCTGCACTCAACAACTTATTCAGTCACTGTTGACAAGGTTTTACGTGGTTTAAAATGATGATTTTATCAAGTCGTTGTTTTCCCACGATAAACCGTTATCAAACAAATAAAATACAACTACGAGCACAATGGAGACATATAAAATGCATACGGCAAGTAGAGGTTCGAATCCACAGAGACTAAACAAATTCGCGATTTTAATTCGACATTTAAAACTTGATTCCAATCTTAGTCCGATGAAATGAGATATGATGATGATGATTTTTTTAGAGGGTGTCAAACTTGATCGAACTTATCTAAAAATAACAGAGATGCTTCCTAGCGTTTTAAAATGATGTTTCAGCACATGTAATGATATGTAAAAAATGTAGATGCAATTAGAGAGGACGTTAAAGACATGATCTAATGCTTGCAACTAATCAATGTAGAAACAAAAAGTTATACTTGAGATGAATTAGAAGATGAGTTCAAGGGTATAAGTGCAATAGCCATATAAATAAAGTGAAGCAAATGAAGAAAGAGAGATAGAATTGTTCTCATGCACGCAGGAGGCTTGTTGTTTGCCGATGGGAGTAGCCGGGACGAGAATAATCTGAGGAAGACGAACGCCGGTTGGAGCAAGAATTGTTGGCGCGCGGAGGAGAAGATGGTGACCAGCCCCGCAAGGATACTGGTTAACGGATGTTGCTGCACGTACGGGGGAGCCGCTGGATGATAGTGGCTAATGACGCAAAGATGGCCGTCATGACTGGAAGCCGTGCGCTGGAGTGCGCAGAGGTGCGCGACCAGTACTGGAGAGTGCGGGAGGTCGTTGCGGAGTGCCTGCTTGCCGGAGGATGGCTGAAGCGTGGGGGCACGCTCGGGGAAGCACGGTGGAGGGGAGTAGTGCGCGGCAGTGCACAAGGGTCTTTAAGGAGTGCTGGGCATGCGCCGCAAGCTGGAGGACGTCCGAGAAGAAGGGGTGTGCAGCTGCGGGTTGCCGGAGGTGCGGGTTGGAGTTGCACCTTGAGGAGGAGAACGGCTGGCTATCTTTGTACCTGCAAAGCAAAAAAAAACGAGAGAGAGGGAGCAGAGTGCGAGAGAGAGTCTGTGAATGGGGAGAATGAGAATGGGGGAGAGGGTGGTTACGTAAAGAGAAAAATGAGGGAAAGAGAGAGAGTGCGTGAGTGAGTATGAGAAATGGGGAGAGGGTGAGTACGTGAGTGGCCTTTTTATCCTTGCATTGTGTGGCTCCATGCTATGCAAATAAAGAGAGAGTAAAGACAAAAATATAATTGTTGCATGGGGAAGGGAATGGGTGAAGTACGTAAGGTGCAACTTATGCATGGGGAAGGGAGTGGTATGGTGGCTCTATGCATGGGAAAGGGGAGGGGTAATTGGTGCACATGCATGATATTAAAGAGAGGAACTTTTGCACTATTCCCCCTCTCCATTTCTTTCCAACAAAAACTGTGGGCTTTATCCAAGCTATAATGAGTGGTCAATTTATACTATCTTCCCTTCCATTTTCTTCCCAATAAAAAGTGAGGTTTTGTAGAGTCAAATCAATGTGTTATATTTAATGCTATATATACCCAATTCATTTCCATATGATTTGCTTAATTCATGCAGATAATTAGTTAAGTTATATTCAGGTGACTTGACAAGAATGATTAGGAATGAAATATGTAGTCGATATATTTTTTTGAAAACATTTTTCTTGATTAGAAAATCATGATCGGTTGATTTATGCAGAGATTATGTGCAATTATTGATATCTTGTCTGCTGTAAGTAAGGAATATAGATTATGTGAAATTGGAGTTTATAGATCCATCATTAAAGTTGTATATCACATAATTTGATCATATTATCTCTGTGTATATTGTAATCATCAGTCACATATGGGAATCTCGTACCTAATAAGTAAGTCTTTGCTTTGGTATTTACAAGATCCACTTGACATCATTTTGATCTTAATTGTGCTATCATATTTTTCAATTTCCGTTCAATAGGAATTCCACTATGGATGTTCCACGAGAACTATTTGATAGCCCCACTTACGTAGAGATTGGAAAGCAGAATAACTTTAATAAAAAAAGATTTTGTAATCGTGTCAAGGTAAACCATATGAACATGCTTATGATAAGCTGTTGTAAAGAGCTTTCCCAAATAAAAATTTCTTGTTTGCTTTGGACTGAAATCCTACAATTAGTTAGATATGAGGAGCTGAAAGGTGCTTATCGCCAAGCAGAGATGGATCTATGGAACAATAGATACCAAGTGTAGTTTCCTAACTTCCTTATCCTCTCTCCTATCTTCAATTCAAATATAAAACGCCCTTTATGGTTACTGTTTAATGCAGGAAAAAGGAACGATCATCTTTACATATTCCTATAAGTTTCAACTCACCGAACCTAGGAAGGAATGCTTTTAAGTTGGCAATATAAAATCCCAATAAAATTATGAGACAAGATGGGGTTTCGCTTCTCAAGATTAATTCTATATCCAAAATTATACATCGTCATGTCTGTGCCACTCATCGGGTTGAGTCAACATAGTGCATAAGTTCTTATGAACCTAAACAGCTACTGCCCAATGCATTATTCTATTTTTCTGATTTCTTCAACACCACCTTCTCCTAATCCTCCTAATGGCCCCAAAATTGTATTATTCCAGTTTAATATAAATATTATTGTTGGTAACATAAATATCAACATTAAATGCAACATGTACCATAAATTCCAACCTATTTAGTATCTTACAGTCGTAAACTTGCCTGAAATTACCACCCTCTCAAATTCCAAAATCTTGGTAACACAACTATAATATATATATTCATGATCCTTAATTATCCCTCTGATGTATTATGTCTGAACTTTACAATTCCAAACTATGATGACTCCTGTCTAAAAATAAAATAACTAAAAAAGGCAACCTTATATCAGATAACATATGTTTGAAATCAAGGATATGCAACTTAGGAAGGGAAGAAAATTTCATTTGATGCAGTGGTGTAGGACTAATTGTAACCGACAGAAGTGGTGTCTGATGCTTTCTAGATTATATTATTAGTTGATGAAATTTTTTTTAGCAAATCACACCTATCCGAGAATAGTCTCTCATATCCAAACTACAAACCTTGTTATAATATATCAAGGAATATCTTAAAACCATGATATGAAATCATATCTGTGTTTATGATATAAATAAAATGATAAGAGAATCCACTCCAGCAAAGGATCCAGCAAAGTAATGGAGAAAAAGTGTGGAAACTTCATGCATGGCAGCAAGAGGAGGAGAGGGACTATTTGATTCCTTAAATTTGGAGGCAACTCTCCAACATGCAATGGCTTGGATTGAAAGAGAAACAACAACACTCAGCTGCCCTTGAAATTGTAGAGAAAAAGGCTCCAACAGTGTCTCCCAAAAGTTGGACAGAAGTAGGAAATGAGAGTCCTGGAGGCTTCAGCAGTTGCAATAGCACCCAAAGCAAGGAAGATAAGAGCAAAAAGAAGGAAAGGGTTATCCGTTGGTAGAAATTGGAAAAGAATCCAAGATGGGAATAAGGGGAAAAGAATTTTACTTGGAAAAATTGCTCCAACTTGGAGAAGATCTGATCATGCAACAGGAACCTCCTGCTATAACATAGAAGGAAAGAGAAAAAACTGGAGAAATCCTTCTCTCACGGCTGGAATTCTTGAGAAAGAAGTAGCAAATAGTGAGGGGTTGGGGGAGATATAAATAAGGAAATAAGTACCCCCTTCTGTTGACAAGTGATGGAAAAGAAGGGACCAAGTGTTGTATATTTAAAGACTCCAATGGGTAAGAAAAAGCAAACGGCAGTGTCTGCTACTGCTACAGTAATTATAAAATTTTTATTTTTTTCATCCATTTCCGATGATTAAATATGTTCATACTTGTACCTCGAGCCTCGGATTTTGACGTGCAATATCTTGATTTGATCATCTCAAAATGACGGTCAATATGAGTATAATATTACTATACTTCCGTTCGGGTTTGGATGCCCGAAATTTTCCGAGATACGGTTTCGGTTTGAGGTTAAATTTTATAATTTTAAAATATCAAATGACCTCCGACTGACGAACGGTCGATTCTGTTGGTCTTGTTTCGTCGAATCAGATCCAATGACGGTCTCGATTTGTTTTGTGGTTTTCGAATTTGCGTCGCGGCTTTTTTTTTCGCGGCGCGCATTACGAAGCAATCGATTTTTGGTCGATTTCACCCGAACAACTTTTGATTCACGATCAATTGATCGTTTTAGATTGTCTAGTATTGACCAACAACTTTATTGGATTCATTAGACCCAAATCGGGTCGAGTTCGGGTTGTGCGGATTCGGATGTTACATATAGTAGCACATCTGTCTCTGGTCAGAGGATGCATGCCTGTATCGTGACAGCATACGATATAGGACTTTGGTTATCTGGATCTCGTTAAGTCAATCCTTTGACTTAACTAATCTAACACCTCTGAATCTCTATTCCCGTGTAGAGGACTTGCATCAAGAGGTCGGTCAGATATCAATCTATGTGAGAAAGGATTGTCATCTCCTACTCAGGCTGGAGATCATCTCTTAACAATCATTTGACGGTGCTTGATAAGTCCTCAATCTAACCCTTTAGATATTCATCCAAGCACCAGCCTCTATGATTCAATAGTTGAATCAACAGTTGTATGGTTATTAAGATGTCCATGGTACATAACCCTAATTGTACTAAGGGACCTATTATGCAAATTAGTTATTCTTCATTTCAGATCAGGGAATGATATTTGCAATAACATTTATTACATAATAGCTTGTCGTGGGCTCGCATGTCCAATAGTAAGAACAACCTGATTCAAAAATTCATATGTTATCCGTCGTCTTTTAATCTATGACGGTGGAATGAAATCATCTTCAGAACATCTGCCTCCTTGAGCCACTTCAGCAATTGTGGCCTATTTTAGGCCGTCTTTATGTTCAGATTCCTTGTAGTAATACGTGTCCTTAGAATTGTGATTCTTCGACTTCTGTTTCTCCTTTTTGCATAGCTAGAACCAACATGACTATTTTATGAGTCATAACCAAACCTACAACATCAAAGTCCTTCTTTCTGGTAGCAATATGTCGAAGTTCATGTGTATACAGATTCGTGCAAACTTCCTTTAGGATTATCAATTCCCGTCCCACCATAAATAATTAAACAAAATTCTCACACGATAATGGAAGAGAAACCAATAAAAGTAAGTCGGCATCCTCATCTTCAATCTTAACATCTACAATTCCTAAATCCATCATTAATGTATTTGGGTGATCTAGATATTCTTTAAGAGATGTACCTTCATGCATGTCGAGGAAGAACGGACATTGCTTCAAAAGAAACTTGTTGGTAAGAAACTTCATCATGCATAAACTTAGAGTCTCAATCACAGGCCTGTCGCGGAACCCTCATCAGTAACCCCGACAATAATCTTGTTTGCCAAACACACAACATGATCGTTGAGTATGCCTTCTCTTCTTGCATTGTCAACTCGGAGGGTTTGAATGCCTTCGCTCACTCCTAATCCAACGATCCCAGATGCCATGTTGCGTTAGAAGGGTGTGCATCTTGATTTGTCATAGACTGGATCTATTCTTTCTTATGAGCTTTTCAATCTTCAGATTGTGTGATGTCATCTTGCTTGATGATCTAGACAGAACATGATGCTCTAATACTAGTTTGTTGCAAATCGCGGAAGCAAAACGTGTACAAATACGATCAAACAGGCAATGCTCAAACACACGGATTTACAAGGTTCACCCGTAACTAGGATTCATCCTTGAGAAGTGACTATCATTTTACTATGTGAAGAAAGAAAAAAGAGTACAAACTACAAAGTATACTCAGAAGATATAGAGATGAGATAAGGATATAGTATGCGGTGTCCTCAAGGCTCCTTTTTGTACTAAAATTGAGGAATAACAATTGTATTCTGCAATCCAGCCCAACAACTCTCAACCTATCAGAATTTAGGAGGCGAATCATGCATCTCAGCAATCAAGCCCAACAACTCTCATCTAATTAGGATTCAGAAGGCGAATCAAACATCTCAGCAATCCAACCCAACTGCTCTCAGCCAATCAGAAGGCACGATGTAGATCAACCACATCATCAATCCGGCCAAACAAGTGGTTAGGATTCAAGTAATATCAACACAGTTCTTCTCCAGCGTCCCTAATCCTCACAGTAGACAGAGATGTCCTATGACATCTCTGATGATGTCCCAATGTCGGATCCATCTTTAAGAATCGGTGTTGCCCTACCCTCCAAGTGGTTCTACATGATGAGCTCGACGAAATCACTGCCCTGCCCTTGCCATGCAAGAGATCAACAGGGCCGGCCCTGGGTATTGTTTTAAAGTGCAATTGCCCAGGTTCCATTAATTTTAGGGCTCCAGGTTTATATGTAATCTGATTTTTAGTTTAGAAATAAAATAGTATCTGCCGTTGAAACAACTTACTGAAAAAAGGGCCCATACACATTAGAGATGAAAACAGATAGGATACGGATTGGATATGCCTATTTCCATATCCATATTCGTTTTATCTCTATCGAATACCGATACGGATATGATTCAGATATGCATTAAGGAAATCATATCCTTAAAAATACTGATATGAATTTGAATCCGAGTATGGATCGAATAAAGAGCGGACCCGAATGCAGATCGAATAAAGAGCCAATCCGTATATGAATCAAATAAAAAGTGAATCCAAATATGGATCCAATAAATATAGAATCCGAATACGGATAGAATAAAGACCACATACGAATACGAATTGAATTTCTATTAAAGTTCAAAATGATTTAAAAAATGATAATGAAATATAAATAAGTTGCATCATGACATGAGGTAGCGTCGAAGTAACATGTGTTCTTGACCGGAAGCAAAAAGGGGATATGGTTTCGTAACTTTTGTTCGTGCCCATTCCCAAACAGAGGTTTATTGATACCATTAATATATATTATATAATATATAATACTAATAATAACATGGTGTTGTGACGTATATTACATTAACTAATATATAAAAGGGATATTTACACCCATAATCCTGAGTAGTTTCGTAATTACCCCAGGAACCCTCGATAATCACGAATTACATTCAAGACCCCGAATAACTGCTCCATTCTACACCTATAACCTTCTGTTAATTTAGTCTGTTAACTCAACCGGATATCTGAGTTAATCTAACCCATCATTGATCTAACGGCTGAAATTAACAAAAAAAAAAAGAAAAAAGATCGGCTTCAAGAGGCGAGGGGTGTTCCATGATGTTCCTGCAAAGCCGGGCACAGGGGCTCCTCGCGGGGCAGGGGGAGCGGAGGTGTGGAGGGGACCTTCCGCGTGGGGATGGGTCGCCCAGGGGTGGATGGGGGCGGCGGAGCAGAGGTGTGCGGGGAGGGGGGGTTCCGCAGGGGGATGGGTCGCCCAGGGGTTAAATTTAGTGTGTTCATCCCCAGAAAAAGGAAATCCGCGGATGAAATAAATCTGATCACAATCAACCAATTGCACTTTCCTCAACTCGCAGTGGATTTCTTTACTTCAGGATACACTTGTGGTAGATCAACATGTTTACAGAAAAACCAGTGCAGCAATAATTTGATAAACAAACTCAAGGGAAAAATATATATTTAAGCTGATAACACCAATTCAATGGATCCCCAAAGCAGCAGGAGCTTGCTTTTGCTTCTGTTTCAGTTCAAACCACACCTGCCGGAACACCTTCACGATCACGTCGTGATACATGGGGATCCAGGGGTGGGCGGGAGGCGGCGGAGCAGAGGTGTGCGGGGAGGGGGGGTCGCCCAGGGGTGGGCGGGGGTCGGCGGAGCAGGGGTGTGCGGAGGGGGGGGCTTCCGGGCAGGAGATGGGTCGCCCAGGGGTGGACGGGGGGCGGCGGAGCAGGGGTGTGCTCGTGGGGGGGCGTGGAGCAGGAGTGGGCGGGGGACATCGGAGCAGGGGTGTACGGGGGGGGAGGGCGGGCTTCCGCGGGGGATGGGTCGCGGGCTTCGAGCAGGAGGAACCCGGGGAGGGGGCTGGAGCTTGGAGAGTACCCGGGGGTGAGGGAGTGGGGGCTGCTCGGCCAGAGCTTCCAGGAGGAATCGGGGGATGGGGGCTGGAGCTCTGGGGACAGTCGGAGGAGGGTTGGAGCTCCATGTTGGCGGCGGACGCGCGGGGCGGAGGGAGCCGCTTGCCGGGAACACGCGCGATGGAGGCCTTATGCTTGCCAGAGGGGAGGTATCAATTTGTTTGGATCTACAAATGGCATCATATTATAAATATGAAGTATTTCGAAAGGTAAAATGGTCAACACATGACTTTTTCCGTCATTGTTAACGGAGAATTCGGACGGAACTTCACACAGGGTTATGTCAGGTAAAGATTAGGCATTATTCGGGGTTTTGAATGTAATTCATGATTATCGAGGGTTTCTGGGGTAATTACGAAACTACTCAGGGTTATGGGTGTAAATATCCCTATATAAAATAATATTAAATATTGTATTCAGATATCCGGGTATGGATCCGGATATTCAAGACATTACTGTATCCGTATACGTATTCGGAAAATTTTTACAACCTATATTCATATTCGATCCATGTTCTATTAGTAGTGGGATAATGATATCCGTATCCAGTAATTTTTTTGAATACGGTAAGCAGATATTCGAATATATTCGTATTCGTTTTCATCCCTACTATAAATTCGAATTTTCGGTGAAAAACTCAATGTTAAAATCAAAAATTTAATGAGATTATATAAGGGTCGATTGTTCCCTGAAAATAGAATATTTCATTTTATACTTGATGGTAAACACACTAGGGACAATATGCTCTTATTAAAAAAAAGTTATAAGGACCTCCTTTTTTTCTTTTGCCTAGGGCCCATGAAATGTCAGGGACGGCAATGGAGATCAATATGGGATCGGTCTCTCTTTTTGAATGCAATAGGCGGAATGTTACTGAGCGGATTTTGTAAGCAATGGTCATGAAGTAGGAGGCTAAAGTGGGTTCGGCAGAGACGATGGCCTTTTTGACACAACCCCATGTTCGAGGCCTTGGGATGTGGACTTTGCGACAGTTGATGTGGTTATAAAGGATGAGATCTCCTCAGTAGGAAAGTGGCCATTAGGATCTTGATCCAACCTTGAAAGAATCCGACTCTGCTTGTCAATCCAAGCAATCCCCTGTAGCTTCGTTATTACACATATGACTCTCTATAATCGTGATCCAGAACTCTGAATAATCCTCAGTAGGAATAAATTGATTTCATTATGCTACCGTAAAGCTCCGTATATAGGTGGAGCTCTAAGGTTGGGGTTACATTGAGAGTCAGTGTACTAATCAAAATAACACCATATTACTCAAACACTCCTTTTAAAGTTGGAGCATATACATCAATCATGCTCATTTTGTTACAACAATCGCAAATTGATGTACAAGCAAGTGATTTGGTGAACATATTGACAATCTAATATGTAGATTGTATACTAAGAGTACGCAGCAACCCTCTTTAAACTAGGTCTATGGTGTAACGGCAGTCAACTTCCACATATTTAGTGCATTCTTAAAATAAGTGGTTGTTGGCTATATGCAGATTATCGCACTACAGCTCAGTAATGTCAGGAGGGGGACTAACATAAGAAACTAGGTCGGGCATTAGCTATATTCAATTTCTGCATCATATGTTACAAGAGTGATTTTTTTTAATTTACTGTTTAATAATTAGGATATATTTTATTCATCATAACACGTACAGTAATACTTATGTGTCTGCGCGATTGACGTTGCAACCTTTGAAAGATTACAATCCTTAATACGATATTAATGAAACAGGGCACCCTGTACACATATATAAAGTAACAACAATTATAATTTTTGCAGCATAGATACGAATACATTATTATATGTTCCATGAGCACTGTTAATGGGTTAAACTATCATGACTGTAGGTCATGTATGATTAGATTTCTGCAAACTGTGTGTGTTCTTCTTGGTCCCCTGTTTCCTTTGATTTTCCTCGATATCTCGTGTTTGGATTAAAAATTTTATAAATTACTAGTTGCACTTTAGAACGAATATAAGGAATAAATATCACTGCTTCGACTTTCCTAAAATACTGACAATGTATGAGGGTAGGTTATAAACGGCACTCGATAACTCGATTTTAAGCATGTTTAGTGGTTGTTAACGTGGCTGATTAGGAACGTGTAATACCAGATGATACACACAAAGTGTGATAGCTGATTATCAGCGGTGGGATCACTAGATTCACTACCAAGCAACTTAAGCTTAAACATTCGAAGAATTGCATTTCCCATCCAAAAGAGACTGACGGCGCAGCTTATTGTCCGTCTCCCAACAATCTCTATGTAAAATGAATTGATTTTATGAAAGTGATTTACAATGAAAGGAGAATTTTAATAAACTCACATGTAAAACAAAAGCAGCTAAAACACAATACTGAGATCGATCCTAACAGAGCAAGGAGGTCAAGGCAATATCGGTGCAAACAACATTGAAGGAGTCACGTTCCCAACCTTGCGAAAGGTATTGTATTCTCTGCCTATGTACCTACATATGGATTTTGTCCACGCCTGCATGCGAGGTAAGTTCAAATTATGTCTTTTTTCGGGGCAGTTCAAACAAGAACCTGATTTTATTAATAAAATGAACAAAATGTATTTGCTTTTCAATCAAAGCTAATTCAATCTGTCGTGAAGATACTTGACAATCGGGTTCAGCCTAATTGGGTTGTACAAAGATACATTCGCATTCACAGCCATCAATTATCATACAAGATTCCAACAAATTTAGAATTGCATGAACTGCAACCGTTAGGAGTGTTCAGAATCCTACGGTCCGATGGAGATCGTCCTGTGGGGTCGTCTGCGCGTATGACAATAAGATAAGGTCCTAGGTGGAGTTCACTCTCCTAGGCAATATGTAAGGCTAAGGGACAGATAAAACCTTCCTGGCAGTATGGTTCATAGACCAAGTAAGATTAGATGGAAATAGTGGTGCATATTTATGTTCATATGAAATGGAATCAGGTTGTTTTTTTTAAATCTCTTGTTTATTCTTTCTGTTAAGCAAGCATGTTATTATCTGCTAAGTGTGCAATTTTACAAAATTTACAGTTATGTTATTTTTTACATTCAACCCCATGACATTTCTGGTTAAGGTGATAATTGTTCTTTTCATGTATGTTCAGATAAGCTATTTTTTTAAAAGTTTGGACCATTCACTGAGTCTAAACTCTTTGTTCAGGTTGAGACTCACCACTCTATTGCTTATTATATTACAGACATACCAGAACAAAAAAATCATAGGAGGCTTGGGGACGTCACTGACCTAGTTGGAGATTGTTGCCGTCATAGCATTTTTTGACCACTTTTGGTGAAAGTTATCGTCAGGTAATGTTATGTATGATGTAACACATGAAACTCGTTGGCAGAAAAAAAAAGAATCATCTGAGATACTCCAGTTAATTTTTGTTATGTATACAGAGTAATTGGTTGGATAATTTTGATAATATATATGGAGGTTAGATATGAGTTTGATGGGTGTTGATGTTGATGATTTTGATTAATATTGATATGGTTGGATTTATGTAATATATCTTCTAGTACATGTTGACGTTTTTGGGAGAACTCCAAATTATAGAGGAATTGCTGCCGAAATTGTTATGGATATTTTAATTAAGATAAGAAAGATCATGAAGAAGGATACTTGCCACGCTCGTCTCGACTAGCGGGGCGGGTCGTGACAAGCTAGACCCCGAATAGCAGGGGTACCCATGAAGAGAACTCCGGGTCGAATACCCGTACATTCGTGGCTCGCTAAATCTTTTCACAAATCAATGGAAAACCCGGTGGAGGAACCGGTTACCCGGTCGAGTATCAACCCTACCATTTGGAAACCAATCTACTCCCCGTCGCCTGATTTCCTTTTGATTTGCCACTAGGGCTTCCAAGCTTCCAGTGTCTTCTCCATCACTATCGCGCTCCTCCAGCTATCCCGCAACCCTCCTCTAAGCCTCCTGCCTAATGTACCGCTCTACTCCACCTTTGCGATAGCCAAGAGATAATGTGAATATAGCCTCGCAGATTCATGGTGAAGACGCACCAACAAGGAGATGATGAGTATCTATTGGAACAACCATCATAGGAGCGAGAAGAACCCATCATCCTCACAACACTAGTCATGTTCCGAATAATTGCTCACAAAAAGAAATCGATCCTGATCCAAACAGAGGAGGGAGGTGCGAGGACGCATGCGTGGTTGCCCTTTTCTCGGTGGGATTATTTATTATTTTCCAATATTTTTATTGCCGTTTATCGCAATCCCAAACTCTTGTTATTTTCTCGATGGGATATTTTAAGAAGATATTTTACATTTGTACCCCTAGAAATATATGTAACTATAGTTAAGGATACAATTGTATTATACACCAATGACATCTTTCTCCTGCATGACGTGCAGAAGAACGTCATACTACGGATGAACATCCATATTATCTGCAAGATCAACTTTGCATAGGGATGAAGATGCAACACATGATTATAAATGAAGGGGGTCCAAGTTAGCTACTTTCATTCTATTTTATACATTATCAAATATAATTAAACCATTCATTATATGTCACAGGTACCTCCGGGTATCCACGACCCGTTCAAATAATACGAGTACCCATTAGAACCGGGTACCCATTGTGACAGGTCGGGTCGACCCATGATCCTATAACGATGGGTCAGGACGGGTCACGATTGAATAGGTCCGGTACCTGCCCCGTGAAAACCCCTAGCAGCCATGGTCTTTCACTCATGCGAGCTTATAAGCTTTATCTAGATGTAGGGTGTAAACGGACCAAACCTGAACGAACCTACCACTTTATGTTCGGTCCATTTATTTAATCAAGCTTAAACTTGTGTTCAGGATTTGTTCAGTTATTTTCAAACCGAACCTGAATCGAATCTCTATGTAATCGAATCGAATCTAAAAAGATATCGAATTTGAGAATTTTCCAATGCGATGGAGTAAAAAAAATGGAAATATATATAATTATAATATCTATTCATTCAAATTTCTTCTTTATCTAACTCATCTTCATTTTTTGAAAAAAAAATCAATAAACATTCATGTCTTTGAAAAAAGACATAACCTTAGTATATTTTTATATTCGTTCGGATGAGAAATAAGATAGGCATAAAAGATAAATAAGGTTTATATTTATTCTACTAATTGAGGCATAAGGGAAAAGTACTCAACATATAGATAATGGACATTGTAAGTACAATGTGATAATTTATCTTGGCATAGTTTATATCGAGATAAAATCTATTTATCTTGCAAATATGTGTTTCTCTAGACAAAGTCCACTTATTCTAAGACAAGACCCACTTATCCCTACATAAGGTTCACTTATCTAGATAAGGATTTGTAAATATATGCATACCGAACTTTTAACAAATCAAACCTGAACAAGCCTACGATTTTTAGGTTCCATTCATTTATCTAATCGAACCTAAACTTGTATTCAAGTTCGGTTCGTTTGTTTTTGAACCGAATCTGAATCGAACTTTTAGCAAACGAAATAAGAGCAAATATCAAACCTGAGAACTTTCTGGCAGTCCATATACCTTGTGAAGGACAATGAGCTCGTAGAGAACAAAATGCACAAAAATAGAATTCCAAAAGGCAGGTCCTTCGGTGATTCCAAAGGAGAAGACAAAAGGAAAGCAGAAGTTGCATCAAAACCATCAGACCATCGCAAGATTGAGCATATCCAAACACAGCAGCAAAGCAGTAGATGATGCCAGAGGTTTTCTTATCGAGCACAGGATTGATGTAATGATGGCAAGCACGGAAGGGTGGAGGTGTCAAAGTCGACGGACTTCGTTGGTCGTAGGTGCGGTGGTGACAGTTGGCTACTGGAAGCAATGGCGGAGGTGGATGGGCGAAGGTTGATGAACGGAGAGGACAACACAAACAGAGCCAGGGGCATAGGCGAACGAAAGAGTGGCAAGGGCCTCAACTGAACACCAATATGACAGAAAGGCCATTTGACGAGGACGGGAAGGGTTGTGGGTTCAGAGAAGGGGACAGGTTTTACCTCAAGGGATTAACACCTGATGCCGTCACAGCCCTATTCAGCAGGACAACACATTGAACTGAAATTAACACAGATTTGGTAAAGATGGCTTCTTTCTATAATAAGAAACCACCAATGAGCATAACCTACTTAAGAGAGCTAGTTTTTTTAAAGCAATAAATCTTTCATGAACAAGATGATATTCAAATCCTGCCTATCAACAAACAGAAGCGACAGTGTTCAGTGGAACCAAACTTTTAAAGTGTTATATGATTAAGGCACTATCTATCATGATTAAGCCATTACCTGCAAGTAAATAAGGTAGATGAGGTCTCAAACTACCTATACAAAACAGATGCTTGTGAAGTTGCATCTTGGAATAATAAAAGAATGCGGCTAGTTAACAGATGTCATGAAGTCCCACATAGATTCACAGATGTCGTTCGGTGAATTGCCATCATTATCCTTTGCATCAAGTGTTGCACCATGTTTAACCAGCAGCTCGGCGATATCTTTCCTCTCGCACAGTGCCGCATAATGTAGAGGAGTCTGGCCTTCATTGTCCTGCAGATGTGAACATTCATTATACATCTTCAAAAACGTACAGAATCAAGTCAGTGCTCTACGAAAGAACTCCGGGTAAATTCCCTGAGATAACAATGCAGATTCCTGCAAAAAAAAATCTTACTTCTTCACGACCTGGCTGCGTACAACTAGCAACTGTACCAGCCCTATCCCATTGGGAACTTCCAAGACCGTGTCAAGAAGCAAGAAAATATCAGTCTACATTGTCTGTTACCCGTTGTTTTCCAAGTCTGTATGTCTGGGATGAGTATAAATCCCCCAGCAAGGTTGCAGAAGTCGGCAGTCGGTACTCGGTCGGCAGGGTCACTGACTAAGGATTAATCGGCAGTCGGGAGAGTAATCGGATTTAGTCGGGCATTAGTCGGTTTTGAATTTTTTAATTATTTTAACTATATAAATCAAGTTTTATAACATATACTCTCATTTATATTCATATATTTAGCAGTTTTAATATTTTTGAGAGCTTAAAAAATTATAGCAACAGAAGAAAAACGAAGCAAGTTAAGATTAAAAATGTTTGGTTTATAGCACTGACAAAATATTCGGTACATAGCATGAGTTGAAGTTAGAAATAAATTAATACAAAGCTAATCAATAACCACAAAAGGTAAATAACCTAAGTTACCTAACTATCATGCAAATCAACAAGAAGTATCTAAGTTAACGAACATTTAGGCGTAATAAACACAATTCTAATCTTATATAAGTTAACCAACATGAAATTAAATCACAAAGTTTTAAGTAAAATTATCCAGGATAGTATATTAATTAGTTGATATTTTATATCTTGATGAAAAACTATAATTAAGCAAAAGTCAGCCAAGAAATCTCTATGCAAAAGTCGGCCGACTAGTCGGCTGACTAATCGGGCGATTAATCGGGTCTGACCGACTATTGCCCGATTTGGCCTAGTCGAGTCGGGTACCCCCCCGACTCGACTAGTCGGACCGACTAGTCGGCCTAGTCGGCCGACTTTTACAACACTGTCCCCCAGCATTCACTAGGACCTTTTTGACAGAGTAACATGGATAAGAGGGGAGAGAAAAAACTGCAGCTGGAGATGGGACTGAGTTGGTTAAAAAAGTTGGAGCTTTGAACTACCCCTCGTGCCTCCCAGATATAGAGATGAAATAAAACCTCCTTTCTAGATCCAAAGGGACGTGGCCTTCTCCACCAAACTTTTCCTTTTTGTCAAATTTTTACTTTTACTTTCTTAGAGTTAACACCCCCCCCCCCCACACACACACACACTCAGTCTGACTGTCCGAAGAGGCTTGTCTTGATCGCAGGTTGTTTTCATTCTTTATGGAAGCCCTGCTTCTTCTGAAAACAGATCCATTTCTAAAAGCACCGGAGGCCTCAATTGCCACATTCATAGTTGTAGACGCAAGCCCATTTTTAGCTGCTTTTATTGTTCCAAAGTTGCCTTGTAAGACCATGGCATGACATCATAAACAAGAGTAAAAAAATAATTAACAAAATTTAAAACTATATTAGGGTGGTTGGTACCGAACTTTGTATCATTCTTTCACTCTTGTCACATTCATACTTATTGAGTTTTTTATTCGTGTTTTAGTAGTATCTCAATAACTATGGCTTAATCATGTACCAAATACTTATTTATTACCCCCTATTAGTTGAGTTAACCCATTTCTACTTCTTTCTTATTTATATTCATTTTATGTCATGCCAATCCAACAGAAACCCTTTAGAAAAAAACAGAGATTGGGCTTAAATCAGAGGGACCAAGACAGATCAGTGTGATAGCAATCCACAAAACTAGGTTGCTGCTTCACTAACTTTATGGAGGCATATCGTAAAAAAGGAATTAAGCCTGGTCTTTCACTACTATTGCCCATGTTCAAAGTTCTTGGCAAAACTGGCTAAAAACATGAACATTAACAAGCGAAAGCCCGAAAGCTATAAGAGGAGCTTTGGCTCAACAAATAAAACTCCAGAATTCGTGAGGACTGGATGATACAACAATAAATTGATCATGTCTCTTGGCTTTTTTTAAAAGCCAAATCTGCAATCTCGATCTAAGCGATGATTGGAATGGCTGTCCTGATTTTATGTGAGAAATCAGTGACAGTGCATCCCAACAAAGACTTGAAATTGTGAGTCTACCTTGCAATGAATCGTTACCACTTCAAGGTTAAGCTAGGAAGTGATATTATAAGCTAGAAAGAACTACACACCTGAGCGTTGACATCAGCCTTCCTGTTAACCAGCAATTCAACCACATGAGGATGACCGCGGTCCACAGCCCAATGCAATGGAGTTCGACCTTCACCATCTGTATAGCAAACTAAGTCAAACAGAAGAACATGCACGTGTAAGAAACTAATGTACAACCATTGTCCTACATCACATGGGGTGAGCTTACAGAAACCAGTCAAAACATGTTAAAACCTAGTTAGACAGCATGACCTGGTTGAACTATTTGAACCAAACGACCGTTTGTACCTGTCGATTTTTTGACAAAGATATATTTTCCACTTGTTAAATAAAGTGCAAATTCTTAAAAACTATTCATATTCTAGCTCTATTCGGACTCCTAGTACAATACTCATTTTAACTCTTGTCCCATGTTTCCCTCAAAACAAGTCTCCTCCCATTCCTAAATTTTCATAAAAAAAAATCCAATTGTTTTGTCCCTTGGAATGTTAGCGCCGAGAGCATGCATGCCGATGACTCAATATCGCATCTCATTTCCTCATTTCCGAGCATCACCTCTCCCGTCCTACCTTGTACATGATGGTGCCGCCTTCTGACACCAACAATGACACCTCCTAGTCCTCGTAAAGAAGTTGTAATCGCCACATTATGAAAAGCAACAAGTTAGCAATCCTTATCTTCATTGGGGTTTTAATAGTTATTCTTAAAATATTTAATTTTAGGCATAACACATATATATATTTGTAAACTTTACAAAATGTACTAAAAGCATAATTCATATTTATTTGAATGAAATATCGATCAAACCTCGTGGATCATACAAACCAAACCAATAATATAACAGTTCGATTTTTATTAACTTTTGTTAACTGCAGATGTCATCACAGGTTCAAGCAGCCGGTCCATTGATCCGACCAGTTTGATTTTCTTAAAATTTGTGTTACACACCCCACCCAATTACATATGCTAATGAGCTACATTTAACATATCTCAATTCTAAATAATTATGTTTAGAAAAACATCGCCAGGATTCATCAACTTCTATCTTCCTGCCAAATAACAACCCCCCCCCCCCCCCGATGCCTTCTTCTATCTTCCAAACAACCCTTATCGTCGGTTGGAGTCTTAATAGTTATTCTTAAAATATTTAATTTTAGACATCATATATATATATATATATTATTTATATAGATTTACAAAATGCTCCTCAAAAAAATTTCAAAATGCATTGAAATATATGATGTAGCATAATTCATATTTATTTGCACGAAACATCGGTCAAACCCGGGTGGACCAAATGAACCAAACCAACAACATGGTTCGATTTTTTCGACTTTTATCAATTGCAGATGGCATCATTTGTTCGACCAGTCGGTCCCATTGGTCCGACCAGTTTGATGTCCGGTTTAGTTTTTCAAACTTGCTTCACCCGGTTTCTGATGCTAATGAGCTACATTTAACATCTCTCAATTTTATGTAATTATATATAGAAAAGCATCCACAGGATTCATCAACTTCTGCTGACATCTTCCTCCTGCCAAATAACACCTTCCTCCCCCCCTCCCACCTTTCCCTCTTTAACTGCTGCTTTCTTCCCTGCCAAGCTCCCCTTTTATCATCGCTGGCACAACTGCTCTCGATCGCTGCTTAGCTCCAACTGAGTTGTCCCTGCAGCCCTGCACTTCTTCAGAAGTCATAGCCTCACCCTTCTTCAAGTAAGGTTGATCAAATCAAGATAGATTTCAGGGAAAAACCCGGAGGATCCCAATCAACAAATAGATGGAACTCTTCGTATCAATGGCTAAAAAGACCCCACCCATAAATCGTGTCAAAACAAGGAACTTTTACCAATTGCTACCATATCCAACCAAATATTTATACTTAGTCACTTGAGAGAAACTTAACAATATACTCGTTTTTTTTTTAGGCTCAAAAAAGGGGGACACACTCGAAGGTGCTCACCCCAATGCATTAAAAAGAGAAAGAAATACTTACATGGGGGAATGGAAGACCAGAAAATAAAAAGCAAGGTACAGGGGTAATCAAAGGGCGTTACCCCCGCAGCAAAAAAATCATGTTACAATGAGGTCCAGTCACGTAGGAAGCCCGAGGCCGAGGAGCGAATATTCTCCAAATAGAACCGCTGCCGAGCAAAGATAGCTTCATTTCGTCCCAGCCAAAGGCTCCAAAGCCGCGTAATTGGTTCCAGCAGCGATAACCGCGGTCGCCCCCTACCACAGAACAAGCTATGACAGAAAGATGCAAAAGATGACAGATCCAGCCAACCCAAGTCCTCCCACAAGGCACAAACACAGCTGCAATGAAGGAATAGGTGATCAATACTTTCCGTTTCCATGTCACAGAGGCCACAGATAGGCGAAGAATTTGGAAACATCCTAGCACAGCGATCACGAGTTAGCAATCTTCCCCGGCGGAGAAGCCAAAGGAAAATACCAACGCGCTCAGGAAGCTTGAGCCCCCACAAGAATCTGCAGTCTCTCAAGAAGATTGCATCAGCCCTTGAAAAGTTGGGCAAGATAGCCTTATAAGCGTCACAGGTAGAGAAGGACCCATTCTTCCAAGCCAAATAGTCACGGCCCCGAGAAGGCACGGGGGCTTCATCAAGAGTGGAAATGAGAGAGATATAATCGTGCGTCCGCTGATCCGACAAGAGCTCAGAAATTGGAGGGCACCAAGCACGCCCATCCCAGCAACAGGCCACCGTTACATCCTTGTTGGGCACCAAAGCGTAAAGGCGGGAGAAGAGATTCCGTAAGGGCCCCCTTCCCGTCCAGTCATCCTCCCAGAAACGAATCAAATTTCCATCACAGAGCTTAATAGAAAATAAAGAGCGATTGCGGTTAAGAGCGTCCATCACCCCTCGCCAAAAAGTTGATAGCTGGCCCTGATAATCGCCACGAAAAGCAGAAACAAAGCCATCCCCAGCCGCAACCCTCAAACAGTTTAACAAGAAATTGTCCTCCCTACCCCAAATTCTCTCCGCCCATTTGAGCAAGAGAGCATCGTTTACCGTCGCCAGGCGCCTCACGCCCAGCCCTCCCTCCTTCTTAGGCCGCGTGACCTCATCCCAGGCCATGAGGTGCACGCCCTTCCCCCCTCCCCCCTTCTTCCCCCACAAGAATCCCCGCATACACTTCTCCAGACGCGAACGAACTCCCTTTGGCATCCCACGCACCGAGAGAAAGTAGATAGGGATGGAAGATAAAACCGATTTGAGAAGCACTAACCTCCCACCACGGGAGAGAATAGCTGCGCGCCACCCAGCCAAGCGATGCTCCATCTTTTCGACAATTGACTTCCAATCAAGAATGCGCGCGCGGCCCACGGGAGAGAATAGCCGCGCGCCACCCAGCCAAGCGATGCTCCATCTTTTCGACAATTAACAATATACTCGTTAGATCCACCAAAATACTGAAACTAACAGTTCATTAAAAAAAGAGACACTTAACCATTAATTCTAAGGCTCCAATTTCCAAAATGATTCTTCGGGTTCGAGTGACCACCCATACTTTGGGAATATATAAGACACCTATGAACATAGCATGCGGCTGGCCTTCCAGCACTAATTTCTCGGAGCCCGTGTACGCAAAAAGGTATTTTTGTGGGTCATATTGCTGCAGGAAACTGTGGAAGTCAGGCCTTGTTAGACAGTCAGAAACTTGTGTGAGGGATGAAGGTGGGGGAGGCTTCTCTATCGTGGACAAAGGGTGGCGATATGGGGTCATGAAAGCAGTGTTCGAGGCAACCAACGCTGCATTAGAGGGATGCCGGTACTTGAGGGGTGAGAGAGAGGGTGGTGGGTAATTGAAGGAGGGCTTTGAAGAATTTAAGGGGAGTTGTTGGAAAAAATCTGTAAATGTAATAATTTTTTTAAACAGAGATGTTCCATGTAACACAATTAGCAGCAACAAAAACTTGATGAACACATGTAACTAAGCACAACTTATGGAGAACTGATGTAGTTTTCGGGGAATACATACATGGAAAAAAATGGGGTGTGTATGCAAACAGCCATAATATGACGCAAATCACATTCAAGTTCATGAACGTCCTCCAGAAATGAACATGAAGGCTGGCCAAGTTTTCTTTAAAAGCCAAAGGATGTTAGTCCAAATGGGATGCCATCCAAATTATTTTATCAAAAATAACAAGAAAAAAAACATACAAAACCAAGCAACCACACTTGCAAATGAACCCAAGACGCAAGTAGTGCACTTGTGATGTGCACTGCATTTTCAACATAATAGCTCGTTTCGAAAACCACCGAGTTTCTTTCTTCTCTCCAAACAGCTCATAAAACCGTCAGCAGTCAAGGTTTGAAAAAATGAAAAGCGGGATGAGACGTTTTCCCTGGAATCGAGGCAAGGTGCAGCCTCGAGGCAATCGAGGCGTTAGCCTCGATTTATAAGGATAAACACCTATAAAAACAACAATAAAATATATACTAATGAAATTATATATATTATGACTAACACAATGAAATTATAAAGATAGAACATTGAAAGAAAATATTTTTTTTAGAAAAAATGGGATGAACGACCTTTAGATATTCATCCAAGGATTATTTTTTTTAATGAATATAGTTACAAACTCCAGAAAGGATATACAACTGTATGTCTTTTTACTAAATTTCCATCCAATCAGAGAGGGAGTCTGTTGATATACCCAATTCTAACCATCTGACCCAAGTTGAAGAACCGTCGTATGCACCCCCTCTTGTCATTTCATACCCCAACAAGACGGGGCATCGCTGCTTAAAAATACCTCAAGTTGCATAGTTCATTATGAAGGATATTGTTAGATCCTCAAGCGCATCACGGAAGCGTGAGCGTCGTATCGAATACGACGAGGAGCGACTAGTCGCACTAGTTGCTCGATGCAGCGGAATTTAAAAATTTTTATTACGACGAAACCACATGATCCAAGAACACTTCTCGGATCGTCTCGTCTAAACCACAAACAAGTAATAGGATTACCTCTTGAAGCGTGGTTGCGATCAAGTCTCTAAACGAAGAGACCTCCTGTCTCAAGTCCGATCCGACGGAGGAGACACTTGCGAGCGCGGGGATGAACCGTGTGCTTCTCGCAATCCATGTTGATGATCCAAGCGGCGGATCTCCTGATCTCGACACACGAGATCCAACGTCTTCTTCACGAGCGAGGCGCACCAAAGGAGACGGAGATCCACGAGCAGAAGAACGGGCAGCATAACGACGATGCCGCGGCGATGGAGAACCTCTCCATGGCATCCATGGTGGACGGCCATGAGAGGGAGAGAGAGGGCTGACCTCTAAAGAGAAAGAGAGAGGGAGAGAGAGATGCTTCTCAAGCATTATGTGTAAAGAGAGAGCATGGGTATGCCTCTCTATTTATAGGGTTTTGGGATCCATGGATCTCAATCCATGTGTCATATAAAATCAATGGTTGAGATTGATTTATGACAATCCAATGGTCAAGATTGTTGTTGGTAAAAGCCAACAACTTGTGATTTAATTTTGATTAAATATATTTGATAAATCAAATATATATTAATACCAAATTAAACCAACTAAATAAGGAGTGAAAAAACAAATGAGAGCCTCCTTCCCTATTGGGAGGAGTGGACGGCCACCAATTCCATAAAGGAATTGGTGCCGCCCCCCTCTTCCCATATGGGGAGGGCAATCCCATGGATTCCCATGGGATTGCATATCTCCTTGTTTTTCTCTCAACTTATTTTCCAACAATTATTCACCAAAAAATAATTCTCAATTAATTTTTGGGAATATTGCAATCTTGATATTGGAATATTGTGAATCACATTCACAACCCAAAACAAAATGTAATTTACATTTTCAATTAATTAAACAATGTGTATCCAATACACATTAATAATTAATCTACTAATATAAATTATATTTAACTCTCTCTAATACATTATAAATCACATTTATAATATATTATGAATAATTGGATATTACTATCCACATTATTCTTATCCTTGATAATTAAATCATATTTAATCATCTTGGATCTCTTTATCTCATGTGTTCAAATAATATGAATCACATTCACATTATTCACATCTTTGATAATCAAATCACATTTAATTATCTAAGATAATTCTCCTTATAATATGAATCAAATTCATATTATTCATGATAATTAAATCACATTTAATTATCCATTTTCTCAATGCTCGGATACATATATCAACAATAGAATTATCCATGAACTCTTTCAAGGACAATGCGCTTTCTCCGCGAATACTTGGAGATAAGGACAGGGCGATTGTATTGTTCCACGTATAGTGACATGGATATTGAGATCACATCTCAAATCCAGATCTCGGGCCTCCCATAGATGCTTGATTAAATCAAGACCGCAAATCTAATCTTCTCATTGAATCTGAATCACATTCAGATCAATGTCCAACATTTGGACTAAGATCAGATTACTTCTCTACTGAGAGGAGTCACTAAAATCCAGACCCGTTTCATCACTCCCTAGGAATGGAAGCGTCATGGTTATACAACCGTTTATGATCACATCACCCTCATGTATTCCTAATACCTGTACATCCTGCATACTGGAAGACTCAGATTAAACCCGAAGTATTAGATCAACTTTATACTGTCTACTTCAGGGTTTTATCAGTAAGTTTCTCATTCGATCATTGGGAGTCGGTATCGATCATATACTTTCCAAAAGCATATATCATACCTAGGTCTTGATCATATACTTTCCAAAAGTATATATCAAACCTACAAATTCAGTCAAGCTTCCAAAGCGAGACGACCGTGCGCATGGAGTTTTATTCTTCCCAACATCTCATGAGTGAGCTCATGTCTTCCGGTTCAGTAGTGAACCTGTATGATCCCTTTGAGAGATCGTATTACTCATATGCCCTTATATGCACACCAGCGCGCCGGTGTATAGACCTTGATTAGGTCATCAACCTATTGGTCTGCCAAATGTACATACTCAGACATATAGTAACACACCTGTCTCCGGTCAGAGGATGTGTGCCTATATCATGACAGCATATGATATAGGACTTTGGTTATCTCGATCTCGTTAAGTCAACTCTTTGACCTAACTTATCTGACACCTCCGAATCTCTATTCCTATGCAGAGGACCTGCATCAAGAGGTCGGTCAGATATCAACCTAAACGAGATAGGATTGCCATCTCCTACTCAGGCTGGAGATCATCTCTTAATAATCATTTGACGGTGCTCGATGAGTCCCCAATCTAACTCATTAGATATTCATCTAAGCACCAGCCTCTATGATTCAATAATTGAATCAACAGCTGTATGATCATTAAGATGGCCATGGTACATAACCCTAATTGTACTAAGGGACCTATTATGCAAATTATGTATTCTTCATTTCAGATCAAGGAGTGAATTGCAACAACATTTATTGCATAATGGCTCGCCGTGGGCTCGCATGTCCAACAATCTCCCACTAGCCCAAAGAGCCATTAATGGGCTAATCATTTAAACCCACACTCATGTGACAATCATAGGCTATTTAGAAAATAGCTAGGTAAGCTGATCAGTCACTCCGTTCCCAAGAGACTACGCCAAGTCCTTTTACGGCACTTGCATATCTCCTAGTAACAGTGCTCGCATCCAATGCGAATGTTGCATCTCATGCAACCGATACTCAATTTTGTTGGTTATAGTGTCATTGACACTACATCTTATTAATTATCATAACCAGTATTCCCATAATCCTTATTAGAATACCTTCATTCCTGGAGATCTCTATCTCCTAAGGTATCTACAGTTAAGACCCTTATAGATCACTATCTACAAGGTCTTAAACCATTGTAGATAAGACTTTGAGATCACTATCTCTAAGTTTCATCATTTTTGAAGATATTGTTATTACTGCAATCAAGTGTTTCATCTCCATAGTAGGATTAGTAACAGTTTACTACTCCCACTGCATGGTAGACATCTGGTTCTTGTACACATCTAGCATACATTCAGCTTCTCATAACTGATGCACAAGTGCAAGCAGTTCTAGCATTCTCTTCCTCAACTCTTTGAGGTGCTATCCCTTTAGATAGGTCAGTACCATATCTTAAGGGAAAGAAGCCTTTCTTGGAATTTTCCAGGAAATGGAATAAGCCCAAGGTGTACTACTAATGTGACGGTTCCAATACCCTCTTTTCCTTGCTTCTGAACGACTTCAGAATTAAGATCTAAGAGGTATCCTTGAGATCGTATCTCAAGGTATGGAACAACCAAATTATAAAACACTTATTATTTATTCTTATATCATTCTAAATGATTAGAATAATATCTACATTTAGCATGATGAACACAATGGTACTCCCACTAAGCTTCACATGGTTCATCAAGATTTTATCTGAAATCATAACATTTATAATTTCATCAAATCTTATGTTCCAACTACAAGAAACTTATTGGAGTCCAAAGATGGAGTTCTTCAGCTAGCACACCTTGCTTTCCTCAACCATGAAGCCATAGGGCTACTTCATATGAATATCCTTAGAGAGGTATTCATAGAGGAATGCAATCTTGACTCATATCATGAAGATGTCATAGTCAAGTTGTGCTGCTATAGTTAGCAATATTCTGATGGGTTAAAGCAAGGTCACTGGAGAGCAAGTCTTATCGCAAGCGATGCCTTCTCTTTGATGTGTAGCTCATGACTACGAACCGTGCTTTGAAGGTCTATACCTTCTCATCAGGTTCCCTCTTTCTCTTGAAGATCCATTTACACCTTAATGGGTCTGACCCATATAGGTGGATCCTCGAGGGTCCATATACAACACTTGTATATGAAATCTACATTAGACTTTTATTGCTAACATCCATCTTTCCATGTCATGATCCTCAGGAGCTTCATCACATGAAGTCCGATCATTTTCAGATTTAACTGACACATGGAATTCATCCTCAAACTTATTTGAAGAGATATTAATGTTTCATCTTTAATTATCTATTTTAATTTCCGATTTCAGGAGCCTCATTATCTTTTCAAGATTAAATGAGTTCCTTTACTTCATTTTCATCTTGATTCTTAAGAGAGTCATCCTATAAGAATCATATTCTAAAAGATGAGATCTTTTAAGAATCTCAAGGTCATAAAGTAGGTATCCAATACCATTCTTTATTTTCCTAATGAAGTAGCACTCTCTAGTGCTAGATTCCAGCTTACATGCATGGAACCTTATTAGGTATATAATGTAGTCTCTACTACATATATATCTTGGAAACTAAGAGATAATTACGCTAAGATTAATCATTGATCAAATCATGTCATACATGATTAGTTGTATCTCCCTACAACTCTATTGAGTTAAGGTTCATTAGGAAGATTGAGATAGGAATGATATTCATATCTCCGTAAGGTATTTCTTGAATTCATCTAATAGGTACAAGCTACCTTGATTAGATTAAATTCATTTCATCTTCCTTCAAACTTTGGTTCTAAACCAAAAATTGTGAAATCTTTAACATTTCAAAGTTTTCTAAGTGAAGAAAAAGAAATTTCATATCACAAATAATCATTAATAGATATCACATATCCATAATGTTTATTCTGATATAGATGATTCACATACATCAATATGTATGAGATCTTGAATACCTTAACATCTTACACCATTCCAAAAGAAGGGTGTATTGGACATTTTACTTTGAATACAATATTCATAAGTATGCAAGTTTTGAAATTTTAGACATTCTAAAGTTTCATCTCTTACTTGTCCATTGATCTCATCAACAGACATATGTCCAAAACATTATGTCAAATCATTGTCAAATGATCCTTATCCTCCTATTGATCTTTAAAGGTTTAATTTTCAGTATTAGAAATCTTAATGAACCATTCATTAATTTTCTAATTTAGTGGAGTCCACTAGATGTAAGATTACTATCTGAAATATCTCCATCATAACTCTTTATGATAGATTTATTACAGAATTCATGTTTATATCCAACAATTAGAAATAAACAATGAGTGTATTCTAATATCCAGGTCATAGAGACATTCTCTAAGACTAAGGGCTCCCACTGAAAATATGAAGTCTATTGATCTCATGGAAATTGTTGCAACACTTGCATCACTTTCAACATGGATGACCAATAAACCTTAAGATCAAATTTCTAATACATATGCAACCAATTGCAAGTGTCATTAGAAAATTGAGATACAATTATTAGACTTTATCTTATCAAGTAAGTCAATATCAATGATTATATGTAGATCAATCTGATGCACTATCTGATTCCTTCTCTAAAGATTCTAGATAGATTTGATAGTCATACTATCAACACATCAATTTTTATGCAGTATTGGCATTTATCCAACTCTTTGGATGTCATATGGAAGTCACAGAAGTACAGTCAATTCTTTAATTATACTTCTTGCTTGGGTCCAACCCATGCTTCCACTGCGCTCCCTTTATCTATAAACAACCAATGCTTAAGACTAAGGACCTCTTATGTTAAATTCAAAAGAATTTAATGTAAGAGCATTTCGACATTTATACATGCTTCACCTAATTCATACAATATGAATATTATGAAGCTTCATGAATGACTAGAGTATAGACAGTAGAATGATGACACTCATCAACTACATCTATCTAAACTCTTAAAACATAGGTTCAGGTAGGTACTCAAACAATTTGAATACATCATCTCTTATAGAGCTACCATTCTACATGATGCAGAGAACCATGTCATTCATGATTAAATGTCAAGAGCACATATGTATGCCAGAATATCTTTATTGATTTTATAAGGATTAATTTGATAATTACGATCATCATCGACATGTCACTTCAAAAAGTACATTCGATAAGATCAAGACTTATAGAGACATACAAACCCTAGGGTTTTAGTCCTATTGTCTTATTTAATTATCACTTCTCATTATTATGAGGAAACTTGCACATTGCAACCACATACATTATGTGTCCAATCGCAAGTACAATATCTGGATAAAGGGTCCAATCCATGATATTCTACTGGTTATTAATGAGTATAACATTGAGTGGGTTTAATGAAGGATTATCTGAAATAAGTAATTTGCATAAGGGTATATATTTATATATATATATACACATATTATACTTTGATTTAGGAGTTTTTATATCAAAGTTGTCTTGCCTTATCAAAGACACTGAAAGTTCATTCCCTTAATCACTTTCAATGTAAGAGATATACTTACCATTATATCTCAGCAAGATCTGGGATCTCCTCTTTATCTTTGCTACATCCCAATAATATGAGAAACTGCAACTCCAATAAAGAGAAGCGGGAACACATTCCGCCTTGCAAGTCCAACTTGCATTTCCCAATTCGGTCTTTAACACCCGGGCCCACCACCCCTAAGGTGATGTTGACCCGTCATTAATTGAACCAACCGTCAACAGGAATAGAACTCGCTATGCGCAATCCAATATCGCCCCAATAATATGAGGATCCAATATTGGGGTCACTACGCATACGGCCTTACTCTTTCGAGAAGCAAAGAGTCCGATCCAGATGCGCTTGCATATAGGAGCTGTCACTTCGTACAGGCGTCTCCTATATACAATCCCTGGCGACGGAAACCCTTCGCCTTGACGGGAGACCATGGATGTCACTTATGTGATCCTCCACCTCTTATTCAAATTTAATTAATTACTATGAATCACATTCATATAATTAATTCTTCCAAGGGAATTATTAACTCTAATCATATTAGAGTATTCTCAATTGGATATAATTAACTTAATCATATTAAATTAATTATCAATCCAATTTAATCAATCAAACTTAATTTTATGCTTGAATATACATATATGATATTATTCTCAAAGTACGTATTAATTCGAATTTTAATAATTAGAAAAAAATACATCATAATCCCTCGGACATTATCCCGGCCCTACCCGCTGTCATGGCCAGTACCGACGGGAGTGGGGCGGACCACATACGTTGCAACCTGCTGACCAGCGATCCCCGACTAGACACCATATCCACCTCGGGAAAGGATAATGCCAAATTGATTATTTTGTACTTGAGATGATCATCGGTTCTTCAACCGAAATTATACCATATAGTAGTCAAAACAATTTTGATTTTACGGAAATTTGCTAGGCAAATTCCCAAGTCCTATTCAAGCAAGAAGTTTGATGATTGTAATTCCAATTATAGTTTAGATCAAATCTAATCAACTAATTGGTTGGGGCCAAGTCAATTAGGCAAATAATCATGTTTCAATATTTTACAAATATTTTTCAAGATTATTTCACGAAATTAACAATTAATTTCACTAATTGACAATCACTTGGTTCTAGATTAGGAAAGCAATTTCAGCAGTGACCCCTACTTACTAAAATTGGCATATCTCAATCATATTAAATCCAAATTAAGCAAAGTCAATTTCTAAAGTTTGCTAATTTGATTTAGGACAGAACCTAAGTGATGTTTCACGCATTTCGAGGCAAGTCTAAACAGTAATTAACATTTTAATCACGTTCAGATTCACAGTTCCCGCAACAGTGCATACATGTTCATTAAAACGACCATATCTCGAGCATACGAAATCCGATTTACGCAAACTCAGATCCTATGGTTTCCTTATTTAATGGGGAACATAATCCAAGTATAAAATTCGTGTTTAAACAATTTAAACAGTGCCGAATTTATTTACTAAACAGATCTGCGAAATCAAATGCGATGAAAATTTTCGCGACCTTAACGAACCCAAGTCGTCCTTGGTTAACGAATCACTATTCGAAACCGTCGACCTAAGGCTCTGATACCACTTGAAGGATATTGTTAGATCCTCAAGCGCATCACGGAAGCGTGAGCATCGTATCGAATACGACGAGGAGCGACTAGTCGCACTAGTTGCTCGATGCAGCGGAATTTAAAAATTTTTATTACGACGAAACCACATGATCCAAGAACACTTCTCGGATCGTCTCGTCTAAACCACAAACAAGTAATAGGATTACCTCTTGAAGCGTGGTTGCGATCAAGTCTCTAAACGAAGAGACCTCCTGTCTCAAGTCCGATCCGACGGAGGAGACGCTTGCGAGCGCGGGGATGAACCGTGTGCTTCTCGCAATCCATGTTGATGATCCAAGCGGCGGATCTCCTGATCTCGACACACGAGATCCAACGTCTTCTTCACGAGCGAGGCGCACCGAAGGAGACGGAGATCCACGAGCAGAAGAACGGGCAGCATAACGACGATGCCGCGGCGATGGAGAACCTCTCCATGGCATCCATGGTGGACGGCCATGAGAGGGAGAGAGAGGGCTGACCTCTAAAGAGAAAGAGAGAGGGAGAGAGAGATGCTTCTCAAGCATTATGTGTAAAGAGAGAGCATGGGTATGCCTCTCTATTTATAGGGTTTTGAGATCCATGGATCTCAATCCATGTGTCATATAAAATCAATGGTTGAGATTGATTTATGACAATCCAATGGTCAAGATTGTTGTTGGTAAAAGCCAACAACTTGTGATTTAATTTTGATTAAATATATTTAATAAATCAAATATATATTAATACCAAATTAAACCAACTAAATAAGGAGTGAAAAAACAAATGAGAGCCTCCTTCCCTATTGGGAGGAGTGGACGGCCACCAATTCCATAAAGGAATTGGTGTCGCCCCCCTCTTCCCATATGGGGAGGGCAATCCCATGGATTCCCATGGGATTGCATATCTCCTTGTTTTTCTCTCAACTTATTTTCCAACAATTATTCACCAAAAAATAATTCTCAATTAATTTTTGGGAATATTGCAATCTTGATATTGGAATATTGTGAATCACATTCACAACCCAAAACAAAATGTAATTTACATTTTCAATTAATTAAACAATGTGTATCCAATACACATTAATAATTAATCTACTAATATAAATTATATTTAACTCTCTCTAATACATTATAAATCACATTTATAATATATTATGAATAATTGGATATTACTATCCACATTATTCTTATCCTTGATAATTAAATCATATTTAATCATCTTGGATCTCTTTATCTCATGTGTTCAAATAATATGAATCACATTCACATTATTCACATCTTTGATAATCAAATCACATTTAATTATCTAAGATAATTCTCCTTATAATATGAATCAAATTCATATTATTCATGATAATTAAATCACATTTAATTATCCATTTTCTCAATGCTCGGATACATATATCAACAATAGAATTATCCATGAACTCTTTCAAGGACAATGCGCTTTCTCCGCGAATACTTGGAGATAAGGACAGGGCGATTGTATTGTTCCACGTATAGTGACATGGATATTGAGATCACATCTCAAATCCAGATCTCGGGCCTCCCATAGATGCTTGATTAAATCAAGACCGCAAATCTAATCTTCTCATTGAATCTGAATCACATTCAGATCAATGTCCAACATTTGGACTAAGATCAGATTACTTCTCTACTGAGAGGAGTCACTAAAATCCAGACCCGTTTCATCACTCCCTAAGAATGGAAGCGTCATGGTTATACAACCGTTTATGATCACATCACCCTCAGGTATTCCTAATACCTGTACATCCTGCATACTGGAAGACTCAGATTAAACCCGAAGTATTAGATCAACTTTATACTGTCTACTTCAGGGTTTTATCAGTAAGTTTCTCATTCGATCATTGGGAGTCGGTATCGATCATATACTTTCCAAAAGCATATATCATACCTAGGTCTTGATCATATACTTTCCAAAAGTATATATCAAACCTACAAATTCAGTCAAGCTTCCAAAGCGAGACGACCGTGCGCACGGAGTTTTATTCTTCCCAACATCTCATGAGTGAGCTCATGTCTTCCGGTTCAGTAGTGAACCTGTATGATCCCTTTGAGAGATCGTATTACTCATATGCCCTTATATGCACACCAGCGCGCCGGTGTATAGACCTTGATTAGGTCATCAACCTATTGGTCTGCCAAATGTACATACTCAGACATATAGTAACACACCTGTCTCCGGTCAGAGGATGTGTGCCTATATCATGACAGCATATGATATAGGACTTTGGTTATCTCGATCTCGTTAAGTCAACTCTTTGACCTAACTTATCTGACACCTCCGAATCTCTATTCCTATGCAGAGGACCTGCATCAAGAGGTCGGTCAGATATCAACCTAAACGAGATAGGATTGCCATCTCCTACTCAGGCTGGAGATCATCTCTTAATAATCATTTGACGGTGCTCGATGAGTCCCCAATCTAACTCATTAGATATTCATCTAAGCATCGGTCTCTATGATTCAATAATTGAATCAACAGCTGTATGATCATTAAGATGGCCATGGTACATAACCCTAATTGTACTAAGGGACCTATTATGCAAATTATGTATTCTTCATTTCAGATCAAGGAGTGAATTGCAACAACATTTATTGCATAATGGCTCGCCGTGGGCTCGCATGTCCAACACATTATGTGACCACTCAAATATAAGTTTACATGTTAAAGTTTCTATGATATGTGTGGATTCGTATGTTTAACGGTATAATGTTGAGTTTATTGACATAATTGAACACGTTTAATGGTAAATATGAACACGAAAGCTATCATTTTAAGCATTCACCTTGAATAATAATATCCTAAACAACTAGACCTTTATAAACATCTGAAGTTGTCAATAGGACAAATGATTTAAATAAAAAATACTCAGAAAATCGATAATGCCTCGCCTCCGCCTCAAGCCTCGACTGCCTCGAGCAACTGAGGTGGTTGCCTCACCATTCCAAGCTGAGGCGGCCATTTTTGAACGGTTTTGGATTGACTTGCCTCGAGGCGTATGCCTTGTGTGCCTTGAGGCGTGTTTTTTAAAACCATGACGGTTAGAATCTATTAAGATTCCCTCTATACACCCAGTCAACTCTATCAATCTCTCCTCTGAAGCTCATCCAAAACTTCCGCTCTTTCCTCACAACAAACTGCAAGATATGCACCGCATCATAAACCTCTACCACCTGGACAAGTGAAGAGACATTCAACATCATCCTTCGCTAATCAACATTTTGAACACCCCCAGTCCAAACATGTGCCCCATCTGCTCACTAACATGGTAACCAACCAACTCCTCCTAACCAACCACTCAACCAGGCATGTATCTTCACTTTCAATAGTGTTTTTGCAGATTTCCAATCAGTCAACAATCTAGAACAAAGTATGGATCTGATAACCACATGCTTGCACTAACTCTACCTAGGCCAAAGAGATGGAATCAAGGAAAACTTGACCTCCCTGGTCCACGTCTATGTGTCCCACTCATGGACTTCCAACATGATCTTCCTAGATGCATGGCATTTCTCTCGAACAAGAGGATCGCCGACTTTGCATCGATGGTCATGCTCAAAATCTAACCATCATCAGATGAAAGCCCTTGACAACTAGCACAACCTTGCAAAAATCTAGGCCAACACCTCCTTCCTCAAATAAGTGATCCGACCAAAATCGCAAGCCCTTGACATTACCCAGCTTCTTCTCATCAGTAGCACAATCGACAAAAAGTGCATTAAATCCCTCCAAATCATGAAGGCCTCCTTACCAACACAACCCCTGGTCCTATCTCTAAAGACTTATTGTAGCACATCCATAGCAGTACATTGTAAAGCTTGCTCGTGGTGCCTCAGAACTCAAAATCCACTTAGTCAGTATCACCTCGTTAAAGTAGCTCAGCCTCATAAGACACATCTCACCGTCATTCTCTTGTTTACACACCCCCTCCCACTCCACTAGGCAAATGCCTTGTTCTCCTTCATTTGCTCCAATCCACGTGAATCTCCTGCAGAGTAAACACGAGACAAAATTCTCGTCAATTAGAGTGTGACATTCGGAGTCATCATTCATGCACATACACCATGAGCAGCAGGATGTTGAAGTATTGAATTCAAAGTGAATTTTTTAATTTGTCCTCTCCTAGTCGTCAAAAGGAACAAATCCTATTGCTCTACTACTCAAGCTTCAATGACAATTTGAATGCATGCATGTAGAAGAAAGGGACAGACGTCAACCTTAATGTCAACATAGTAGAATGCCTCCCTCTAGACAGCACCTTTGCCCTCGGGACCCTGATCTTTGCCTCAAATATTTCCCGCATCAACCCTCAATCCAACGAACATAGAAAAGGCTCACCAAGTGCGAGCCCAGATCTGACATTCTTAGTTAAACATGCCTCATAACACAAAGCCTTCTATATTACTTGGCCTCTTAATCCTCCAAGTTGTACGCCACAAAATGAATTGCGGTCTATTGATAATCACCCTAAACACATTTATCAAACCTTGGACATGACGAACATATAGCTCTAAAACCATACAAAGCACATCGTGTCATTCACACATTAAAGCAATAAAATCTGATGGGCCAAATGCGATCCCATCACGAGCTTGCATGGCATACACACATTGCAACTTTTTTACATTGTCGAAGCCAACACATCCATTGCACTTCAAACAACATCAGAGCTAACAAGCTCACATGCCTCCCCGTCTCAATTGTATCAACTTCCTTCTGGATACACGTTAATTAGGACTAAGAAAAATATTATTGTAACACATCACTTCATGTTCATCCAAGTAATCCACGTAGTTGGAAAGCCTCTCTTCCTAAGTGAGCTTCATAGAAAACGCAAATTCAGTCGACCATGTGCTTTCATAAATTTCGCCTTCCACATAAAGACGTTCACATTTCTTCTTTTGTTCCAATTTGAGACCATCTATGTAACGTCCACGAAAAAGAGTGCTCCTTATCAAAGTGAACTGAACATGGCTTACCAGGTTTCCCAAAACCACTCGCATCCTCAAAGCTAGGGTCCTTGCAATAATCACAACGATGACGTTCGTCAGCATAATCTATTGATAGTGATCCACCAGATCTAGAGACTATGGCTTAAGTAAAAGGAAGAGAGAAATAGTTCTATCATTCCAACGTGAAGTTCCTCGCTTTAAAGTCAATCACTACATGTATTACATCTGACCCTGCATAATCACGAAATTCTTTATAGGAAAAAATTAGGATTTTATCTGATCCAAATGACCCCTTCTGCTTTAAAATTCACATCGATCCCTTGACCTCTCTACAACAATCGATCTGATGAGGTTCTCTTACTACAATTGTTCGATGTTCTAATCCATCCCCTCACCCCTCCACCACTTACCTCCCCTCCTCGTAAAACTTGAAGTGACATGTCCAAGCAATGTTGACCTCTTATTGCCCCATCATCACCTCATCATCCAATATCTACCTTTCAACAGCATTCCCCCAACTCTTCGACATTGCCAAATGAAATAACCTCTTGTTGGTGTCTCCTTCTGCCAGCCATAGTTTTTTTTTAAAGGAAAAAAGGCATCCACCGTATACGTGTGCCCAAAAACCTTCACCATTTATCACCAAAAATAATTACACGCCTGTAAACATGTATTTGATCAAGAAACACTACAAGATTATCCAAGTCTTAGCTATTGTCCTATCGTGTGCAACGACATTCTCAGCATAAAATCTCTCTTGGTAAAAGATGATGCCATTTCTGGCCAATCAAATCGCCCAGATCAAAGTGGCGCACTACGATCTTTCTCTCTCTGTGTCGCAAGACCTTAAATGTCGGTTTCGATCACCATTTCAATGACTGACTGAAACGGTATTTCGATCGAAATTCGACTGAAATTTCGGTCATTTTTTTGTACTAGGGCTCCCATATTTCAGTCATTTTGGCCATTCGGTCGAATTTCAATTTCAACAGAATATCGCTATTCGGCAGAAATTCGACCGAATTTCGTTGAAATTTGAAGCCATGCCCTTTCGTGTCAGTTTTTGCCAATAGACACCCAGAAATTAGAGGCACCCCTATGGAAGATTGTCCGGTTACCAAGCAAGTTCAATGCCTCCGAGGAGCTCGCACATCAAAAGAATAGGTGATTCGACTCCTAAATGTCCGCATGGGACCGAGAACATGTGGGATCAACGACCTGGACAAGTTGCGCAAACCTCCCACCCGTGAGAAGTCCCCCTCTTCTGAACAATCACAGAAAGACCTTTATCCCTGTAGGAATTTTCCAACTCCATATACTACTGCAATCCGCGATGTACCCCAGGGTCGAAGATCGTTGGCCCCTTTAGCGCCATGTATGCCTTGCAAATCGAAAAACTCACATCATACCGCCCCAATTGTCCCTGCCCTCAATAGGCCCTTCCACCTTATCCAACTCCGACACCAACACCAGGACTTCCTCAAATCATAGATTTGAAAGATTTGATCTGAAGTGGGGGAAGAAAGAGTGCACATCCCACAGACCCGTCACCGAACAATCTGGGTCGATAGCCAATGCCAAAAATGTTCAAAAATGCGGCCCATACGGCCGCATATACAGCCACATATGCGTATGCGGAGGGGCAACCCCGCCGCATATGACATATGCAGCAGTATGCGGGTCCCACACACATGCGGGCCACAAAAACCGTATATGTGATCCTATATGTGATCCGATCCAATTGCCAAGATCCGATTAAGGGCTCTTAACCCAACATGCACCTACATCAAACCTTTCCCCTCTAGACAAGCACCTATGTCAGTGCATACCCAGCCAAAACCTTTCCAATCTCGACAAAACCCTAACCGGTAGAAGCGCATCCAACGCCTCCTCCTCTATCGTAGAAGCATTGCCAGCCTCTCGACCTTTCGCCATCGCCGCACAGTAGCTCTTGCACCTCCGCATTCCGCCTCTATCAGCTCCTACGGCACTGCCTTCCGCCTCTAGTTGATTTTGCACCACCGCCTTCCATCTCCAACACCTCATGTGGCTACGCAACAAGGTTTGTTCATAATTTATGATTATTTGATCGTGTTTCTTAGATCTTTTCTTTTGTGCAAGTTAAAACATAGTTGTAAATTTAAGCTTGTTTCAACTTCGATTTGACTTAATCATGCTACTTGTGACTAGGTTACCGTCTTGTTTCAACTTCAGTTTGTGCTAGTTAAAAACATATCTGTAAATTTGGTCATCTTTAATGTCTTGAATCACATAATTTTGTGTTCTTAAAATGAATATTATGCTAGATGCGGTTATCATCTCCCATTATATGTCTACAGATTAATCAAGGGCATTATTAACATTGAATTTTTTGTAATTTCATATATCATTTTCCTCATTGATGATCGTGATCTTTTCCATTGTTGCTGACATGTTATGATTATTAGCTTCTTTTATTGCATATGGTGACTAGTAGAAAATAGTTTTCCCCAAATGTTCATTTGATCTTAAGCATTTTTTTGTTAGAAAGTTAAGTGTGTAGTGGAGATTAGGTTATATTTTGTCAATAATTATACATTTAACCATTTAAACTCCATTAGGATAATTTTTAGGAAATTTTTGTAGATGGGACCTATGGTTTTGTTACTTTTGTAATCAAATTGTCCCTTTGGATAATTGGATTACATTCCATATTTCTTTTTCTAATGAAATTTTTGTGTGCCATACTATCATGTTTAAGTGGTTTGATATGGCTACCCCTTCCATTCCTACGACGGAATCCACATTCTATGTTTCACCTAGCTCTACCAATCCACAGTGGAATTACACATACCTTGTTGAAAGGTTGGATTCGAACACGGTTGCATGTCGCTTGTCCGACAAGGTCATAAAAAGAGGAATCAATAGAATGAAGCAACATCTCGTACACATAAAGGGAAACACAAATGCAAGTCCAAAGGCTGATGGAGATGTGCGGAAGGAAATCATAGATTATGTGGAAGATAGTATGAAGAAGAAGAATGAGAAATATGTTAGTATGAGAGGACTGCGTGAGGAAGTGACAATCAAAGCATCTGATGGTTTTCTATCCCATCCATATGAAGGAGGAGCCTCACGAAGTGGTGCAAAAAGACCTCGTGTTTCTGAAGATGTCGTGTCTTCAGGTACAACAATGCGGCATACAATGATTAAAAATATCTTAGCCAAGGAGGAGTGTGCACGCGTCAACAAGTTTGTGGCCAAATTATTTTATGATGATGACATTCCCTTCAATGTGGTGACCAAGAATTCCTTTATCCGAATGTGTGATGCAATTGGACAATATAGAAGCAGATATAAGCCACCTTTATACTATGAAATTGTAGAAAATATTGAAGGCAAAAGTGGATGAAACAATGGAATATTTAAAGAGTTACAATGAATCGTGGAAGAACAATGGTTGTTCAATAATGACCAATGTGTGGACGGATATGAGGGGAAGGAGCATTATTTCATGCGCGGCTCATTGCATTGATCTTGTTCTTGAGGAGATTGGTAAGGAATCGAAGATAAAAAAATTACATAACTAAGGCTAGAACTCTCACTATCTTTCTCTATAGTCATGCAAAGACTTTGAGCTAGATGAAACAATTCACCTAGAGGGGTGAAATTTTTCAGCCATGGCAAAGAAGATTTGCCACCACTTTCCTTACACTACATGGCGTGATAGACAAGAAGGAGAAATTACGATTGATGTTCTCTTCTGATGAGTAAAGAGAGTGCAAGTGGCCAAAAACCAGAAAAGGTGAGGTGGTTGCACCTGTTGTCATCAGTTCATCATTGTGAAGCCAAGTATCCTTGATGCTGAAGATCTTCTCTCCACTAGTCTGCCCCCTGCATGTGGTTAATGGAGAAAGGAAGCCGTCAATGGACTTTGTATATGGAGGATACGAGGATGCAAAAAAGGAAATAAAGGCTATTTTTAAAGATGTTGAACATTCTTACAAGTTACAAGCCCTTTTATAGATGCCACTATCTTGAAAATGAAAGGAAGATTGGATAGTCCCCTCCATCTTGTAGCTTTCTATCACATTCCATATTATACAGGGATAGCAATGCAATTTCTAAAGATAACTTCGCCGTTGATGGTTTAATGGAATGCGTGGAGATTTTTTATCACGAGTTGGAGATTCAGGATGTCATCACGAAGAAAGAGATCCATATTTACCGAAGGGGGGAAGGAGCGTATGGAAAGCCAATGGTTGTCAGACAAAGATCCACCAATGATGATGATTTCAATACCGATAATATATCTCAAGCTTATTATCGACTTTAAAGTTCTTGAGTTAGATTTACTGTTTTATAAGAAATCGGTTGCCTAATCTATTGTAGCTCATTGGTGGTTGCGATATGGCTCTCAAACGCCTTATTTGAAAGTAATGGCTTTAAGAACTCTGAAGTTGACATCCTCTTCTTCTAGCTGTGAGAGGAATTGGATCTCATTTGTGGCGGTATAACTTGCACCATTTGGATGTACAGTTGAATACATTCGTTGAGTCATTATAATTTATCATTGATCAACAACAACAACAAAGCCTTTTCCCACAATTAAGTAGGGTCGGCTACATGGATTCTTCGCCTCCATTCAGATCTATCTTGGGTCAATCCCGGACTTATATCCACAAAACAAAGATCCCTTCGTATGGTCTCTTTCCAACACTTCTTGGGCCGTCCCCACCCTCTCTTAGCCGGCTCAACATCCCAACACTCGCATCTCCTAACTGGTGCATCAGCTGATCTTTGCAAATGACCAAACCATCTTAAGCGGTTTTCTCGCATCTTATCCTCAATCGGAGCAACACCCACTTTCTTTCTGATTGCATCATTCCGAATCCAATCGTTACGTGTATGTCCACACATCCACCTTAGCATTTTCATTTCTGCTACAGCCATTCTCTGCACATGTCTATGGTTCACAGGCTAACATTCAGATCCATAGAGCATAACAGGTCTCACGGCTGCTTTGTAAAATTTTCCTTTAATTTTTAAAGGAATTTTCTTATCACAGAGAACAACAGAGGCTCCTCTCCACTTTAGCCAACCTACATTTATTCTATTAGTAACATCTCCATCAATTTCCCCATCATGTTGCAAAATAGATCCCAGATATCTAAAAGAATCTCTCTTCCGAATGTTATCATCACCAAATCTTCACCTCAATTCCTTCATCGTTGCTTCCATCAAAGGTGCACTCCATATATTCTGTCTTAGCCCTACTTATACGAAATCCTTTACTCTCCAACTCATGTCTCCAAACCTCAAGCTTCTTATTTACTCCATCTTTAGTCTCGTCAATCAACACAATATCATCAGCAAATAGCATACACCAAGGTAGCTCATCCTGAATGTGACTTGTCAACTCGTCCATAATCAAAGTAAAAAGAAATGGACTCAAAGCTGAACCTTGATGTAAACCAATGTTGATGTCAAAATATCCAGTCTTCCCAGACGGGGTCCTTACACAAGATAAAGCCCTATCATACATGTCCTTTATGAGGTTAATGTATAGGACAGGCACTTGTCTCTTCTCCAAAACTCTCCACAATATCTCTCGTGGGACAGAATCATAAGCCTTCTCCAAATCAATAAAGATCATATGGAGGTTCTTCCTTTTAGCTCTATAAATCTCCATTGTTCTCCTCAGCAAATGGAAGGCTTCAATAGTTGAGCGACCTGGCATGAATCCGAATTATAATTTATCATTGATCAAATTTAAATATTCTTATTGCAGATTCACACTAAAAAAAGAAACAAATTAGAAACCAAGAGTTTGAATGATACGGTTTTCGTGAGATTCAATTCAAAGAAGAAGGAGCGTCAATCACTAAATGGGAGAGTAACATTTGTTTCAACAGGACGTATGGATTGACTATTCATCAAAGAAGGAGCGTCAATCACTAATGGATTGGATTGTTGACAATGAAGAAGAAGAAGAAGAAATCTTCCAAGGGGCAGGGCTCACGTGAAACTTGGCTGCAGAAGCAAGTGGGGCAAAAGAATATGTTGAGAATATGAGGAGCCAAAGGAATGCAGAAGCTTTGCCAACTTTGGATGAATAAGAAGAATTTAGTGATACAGAAAGCGATGATTATATTCCAACTATCAATTTTGAAGATGATTTAGATTAGAATTTTGAAGCCGATTTATAACTTTATATATTTGAACATTTTGCGTTTGAAAACATATTTTGATATCTAAAGGAACTACGTAGCTTTTTATTGTGATTCCTATTTTATTTTTAAAAGTATGTGTTTGTGGAAATATAAAGGGAACATGTAGTTTTTTTGTCTCTGACATCATATTAAAAATATTTCCTTAATATTTTTTAATTAAACTAATGCAAACCGTATAATCCGCATATACTTCTGCATATCTGCTTACTCGTTCAGGACCGCCTGACCGAACGAATACATCATACCTACTTTCAAACCTTGAGCGTCATAAGACGCGAGAAGCTCTCCCCAAGCACATGTTCTCACTTCAGTCATCTATCCAGAACCTAAAGCCCCTTCTCACTAGTTCTGGCAGCTAGAGTTGTTTAGACATCTACCTCCACTAGACTTCCTCACGAGTCCTCTCCCACAAATTCGATGAAGCCCCTTCTCACCTTTGCACTATAGCCCCTTCATGCCCTCTCCATCCAATCAGTTCACCTCCTGCAAAACTCCCAACTCTTCAATTTTCTACACTCTCTCATGGTTTTCCTATATTCAAGATGGAAGAAGTGCAATAGGTTCATCCTATCCAATAAAGTACGAGTCGACAAGTTCTCCTCATGTACCTTCTCTAGTGCACCTCTATTAAATGAATGAAACCTAGTTCCCATCGGCAAGCTCACTCAAACTTGATATATGTTTCGAGCTCTGCCCTGTCATTGGAAGATCACATCAATGGTGTATGATCCAAGTATGGTGTGGCACCACTATCGACATCAAAAGAACTGTAAACTCCACAGACTCCAAAAGGAAGACCTTATAGGCTCCTCACCAGAATAAATACATAATGACCAATTTCAGATGGCAAACACCTTTAATATGACTTGAAATCATGCTTCAAAAGACCAAGTTTCAACGATATAATCTTCAACAACCCATTTCACAATGGTGTGTCATTCATGAAGTAAAACTTTAGCACCAACAAACATCCCTACTATCGAATTGTATAGGCATCATCCCACCACTAACTGGGTCGGAATATATCATTGATGTATTCTAAAGAAATTCAGTCTTAAAGAAATCATTCGTTTTTTTATCTTTATATAAAATTCATATATGAAAGAAAAGGAAATGTGGATATAGCAAATTACATTAACAAAAACATTCCACCATTTGAAAGCTTTTCAGTATATTTCCTCCCTCTCCCTCCCTCATTTCTTGACCTTCACCTCTCCCAGAGCCTTCTCCCATTCCTTCATTACATTTTCTTAACCCTGATCCCCAACTAGGGGTGTGTGTGAGAGAGAGAGAGAGAGAGTTCGTGAAATAGAGTTTTAGCACTCGCAAACCTCCCTTCTATCGAATTGTATAGGCATCAATCACCCTAACTCCAAAGAAGTATTGGTCATGAAGAAATCACACATTTTTTTATCTTTGTATGTATACAAAAAAAATGAAATGGTGATGCACCAAATTATGTTAATATAAGCCTTCCACCATTTAAAGCCTTCACCTCTTCATCCCTTTTTCTTGCCATCTCTCATCTCCATCCCTCATTTCTTAACATTCATCTCTAATTAGAGCCTTCCCCACTTCATTCCTTTTTCTTACCCTCGATTCCCAACTCACCTCAGACAGTTAGACTACTCATTTCTCAGCATTGCCTCTTCAACAAGTTTGCAAAATAAGTTTCACTTGTTGTATTATCCGGCAAACTAGCACCTCTCAACATTTGCTCAACCTCTTTATAAGTAGCTTGTTCTCTTCCTTCTGGAAGACTGCTAATTATAAACAAATAGTTCCCCTTTTTACACCAACAGTTTGTTAGTAAGCTCTAATGCTGCTTTAGATTTGAAAGAATGATAAGGGGCATTTCTATTTATAGTAATGAATGAGAAAAGGGGGAAGAAAGTCCAAATCTCCAAAACTGAAGCCACCCCTCAGCATTTTCCCAACCTTTTCAATTAACTTGCTCTTGTCAAGCTCGAGTTCCATCTGGAGGACTGCTGATTATGGACAGATTAATCCTCTTTCACACCATCTTATGTTAGAAAAATCTATTGTTGTTTTGGATTCGAGAGAAGGATAATCAAAGGGGCATTTCTATCTATAGTAATGAATGAAAGAGGAAAAGACCCAAATCCCCATAACTAAAGGCACTCCCCCCACCCTTTCAATCGCCTCTAATTTTGTTAATGTTATCTCCTCTCCTATTTTGCTAATGGATTCATGGTCTCTCCTCCTTGTGTCTGTCTCACAAGTTGATTCTGACCTTTAATTAGTTTGTGATGTGCAAATAAGTGCAATTAACCCAGATCATCCTTTTTCAGCATTCAGTTCAACAGTCAGTACATCAAAATATCAGCGGCAGCATCAGCCATCTCAAGAATTTTCTTTGAGAAAACATCAGATGTATCAATAGAAAGTAAAAAGAAGAAAAAAAAACCTTTCAAGTCCACTTGTACACCATCATCCAGAAATTTAACCAACTCGTCAGCTTCTCCTTCCCTCGCAGACACGTGAATTGCATCCAGCTTTCTGCGTAGAAAATAAATTGCTTTTGGATTCATGATAAATTTAACCGAATTTTCATATGGAAACAATTCTTTAAGCCAGATGATGACCACCAGAGTTGGATAGTCATCCACGATTCAATTGAAACCAATTTAATTAAGTACGATTAAAAAGTATCCACATCCATCTAACCCAGAACACATCCATGTCAAGTACAAGGTTTTGGTATTGACTATTGAGAATCACATTCCCAACCAAGGTCGGAGCCAGAATCTAAACTTATATAGCAGGGGTACATAAATAACTAATATTATTATATTAAATTCTCATCTCATGCTTAAACTTGTATATCAAATTAGCAACCATCAATCAAAAATTATTAACTGTACTTGGTATTACATTATCGTTTTCTTAAAAAAATCATATATTTAAATCACTATTATACACAAAAGATTTTTATCCAGACTTTTTACTTTTTTGTATTAGTAAAAAAATTACAAACCTAACAGAAAAACATAGTTCAATATACGATTTACCAAGTTCAAATCAGTTTAATACTTTTTTATTAAAAAACGAACAATTTAATAAGACTACAATACAATATTATTACATATTATTAACAAATTAACAACCTTGTTCATTATTATTATATTATAATGTAAGTGATGAATATAATCTTTAATCAAAATTATAATAAAAATAATAATAATAATTTACTATAGTTATAAAATTCTTTTTAAATTCACGGTGGATATCTCATCGAAGTCTCAATATATTTTCTCGAGTAATAAGGGGAAGGGAGCATGTATTCCTCTTTGCTCGCCCTTAAATCTATCCAGTATTTTTACAAGATCGAAGGTTCTAACACCTTAGTTGACAAGGTTTGCATATGGATCAAAGGCCTACAATGACATAGTTTGAACAGGTCCTGACATCTAATTTTCACAATAAGATTCATGTTTGAGTCTCATAAACTCTCTATCGAGGTATTAATGTGAGTCCATCAATATTCTCAGGATTTACCGAAAGGGTTCCTAAGAAAAACTCTAACATCATCTAAGATTTCATGGATAGATATATCAATTAAAGACGATGACCCCACAAAATAGCATAAGAACACATATTAAAGATGGTGCATTCGACACAACAAAAGATTATTTGTTATAGTAGCTAAATGAAACCTAATACGATATTAAAAAAAACAAATGCACAATTATTAAACCCAACATAGTATCTCTCATGTGGAAATAACATCACAATCACTTGGTCCCAAATAGACCATAAAACTGTGAAGGGTTGACTTTGGTCATACAATCTTCTTAAAGTCCCCGCCCAATTCCTCGTCCCAAAACTCCATAAAGCATCAAAACTGGGTGCATCCAACCATTGGATTGTCTATGAGTTTCGCAGGAAAGGTACCTGAAAGTGCCTCCCGGTCTCTGTCCAATGAATAGAAATGACTGAAAGGTCATTGACATGCTACTAATACGATGGATTAAATCCCAGTTGATACATGACCCAAGATAGGATGCATAGTACAAGTGCACTTGCCTTTTCTCAACAGCATCGTATTAACTTCAGTGCCATCAGGAGAAAAACTGACTATGAACTGCCTTAGGAGTGTTAAATGATGACACGAATTATTGAGCAAGAACCTCACGAGAACGACTATAAGCCATCTCATATCTAATGTCTACAACATCGGTAGTGGGAGTAGGAAGATATACCTTAGCACCATGATCCAAGTACTTAACTATCAATAGTGACATAATATCTCCTACCCAGATGCCCAAAAACACAACTGGTAGCCCTAAAAAAGTATTCATCTTGACCTTGAGCCAAAGTAGGAACAAATGCAACACAATCAAAAATTTTAGAGACAAAAAAAGGATCCTTCTCACTAAATGTATTATTTTTTTCTTAAATATATAGAAGTTACAAGGTAGGCGTTTTCTTGACGTCTTACCCTTTTTTTCCTCAAAAAAATGAAACATACGGATTCTATCAATGTCAAGAACAGGAAAATGTTTCCTCTCAGCAACATCATTTCATTGGGATGTGTTGGCACAAGAAGTCTGATGTATAACATTCCACACCTTATGAAATACAGACAAAGAGGTAATGCAAAACTCAAGAGCATTGTCAGCTCTTACAATTTCATAACGGCAAATAATTGAGTTCTTATTTCAGAAATAGAAACTTGATTACAACCGTTCCAAAGAAACAGCCAACTGGCACAACTATAGTCCTTTACAGCAACTAGAAATACATGTGCTTTGCAGATCAGGAACCCAACTAGGAACCCCAAAAGAAAGGGCGAATGACGATTGCCCAAGCATGCAAAATTCACACTGAACGGTTGACTATTGTAACAACTCAGGAAGAGCAAAACAAAGCTTCTTCATGTGGTTACAATAGTCAACCGTTCATGTGGTTATTCATGAAGCAGGAGGACCGTCAACCGTTCAGGACAAAGCTTATTTTGCTTATGTATAGTCAACCGTTCAGGACAAAGCTTCATGTGGACAACGATTGCCCAAGCATGCTAATAGCTAATAGCTTGTTTGTCTCCTCATGATGCCCTTCTTCTGCTTATTTTGGACATTTAGGGTTGGCCATCTCCCGTAAATGTCCTTCTGCTTCATGTCCTTCTGATTGCCCAAGCATGCTTATTTTGCAAAATTCACGATGCTTACATACATGGTGGATGGCTGTGGCCTTTAACATGGAGGTCATTATTCATGTGGTACAGTCTCCTTTTGCTAATAGCTTGTTTGTCTCCTCACGATGCCCTTCTTCTGCTTATTCTGGACATTTACGGGTTGGCCATAAGCAGAAGAAGGACATCGTGAGGAGACAAACAAGCTATAGCAAAAGGAGACTGTACCACATGAATAATGACCTCCATGTTAAAGGCCACAGCCATCCACCATGTATGTAAGCATATCTTGAAACATAATATACAAAATAGTCAAAGATGACACGAGTATTAAGTTCCTTCACAAAAGGACTAGTGAACAATAAACAGAGGAAAATCAGGACCTAGCAGCATGTGTGGCAAGTGCATGGTGTAGAAATAAATGAATCTCCTTATGTCTAAAACTCGTAATCTATACCATTTGTAAGACCCACATATCTGCCAGAGCAACATATTTACTAGAGAAACAGGTTTGAGGACCTCGAATTGTCCTCCATCTCCACACAGAAACCAAGATACTTCAAAAATCAAAAAAGGCGATTGATACAAACATTATAAGAATGTCTTATACATAATGAGCTTGTTGTAGTGGCAGCGTCCACAACAGGAGTCTGATGACTCAAGGATAATGATGTCTCAACAATGCAAGGAAATCATCCATCTATGGAGTAGAAGAAGATGAAAATGTTTGTGAGGGCGAATCAACCCAATCTGCAACATGATGAACAATGGTATGATAATCATGCTTCCTGTAGCGTGTATCCTTGTAATGACTTCATATCTACAGAAGGAGCAATAACCGGGAAGTACATGATCATCTCCCCTCGGTCATAAAGTCCTTTCATAACAAGGAACATCCTCGCCCTCGTGAAGCAGTCATGGAAGAGGTGGTATCACACTACCCTGGAAAACGGGGCACCATAATACAATTGATACAACTACATACTACTTTATTCCGAGGGATTACGGCATTAGTGAACAGTTTATACCTCGCATAATCAATAAAAGGAAGAATTCCAAAAAATGCACCAACCATGAGCATCCTTATATATGCCAATGCAACTCGCATGGGCATGGTGGATAATAGCAATTTACTTTCTCATGACCTTTAAGCTAGTTTAGTAAACATAAAATGGTTGATTATCATGTTCGGGACTAATGAATGTTATTATGCATCCGGTGTATCTTCATCTCATTTATTGCCTAAAAATAAGCAATGGAGAGACTATCTCACATCACCATGAATATGGCCTTATCCAGGACCATGATCACATGGACTACGTTAGCCGTAAGCGTCCATATGAGGCATACATTCACCAAAGTGTCGTCACTTTTGACAATGCATTTACTCATGCTTTTTCTTTATGTTCCAGTTTCTTCAAGATATATTCAGTATCATAGGCCTCCATCCAACTCATAACCGCATGGACCGCAAATCATAGTTTGTCTCATTCATGTTAATGGTCATGCCAAACTGGAGACACCAATGACATCTTTGATATCTATCATAGTTGAAGGATAACCATAAAGAACATGAATACTGAGTTTGAAATAGAAGTCTATATCGACATTAGTGGGGGTTTGTGGGTGTAGATCAAGTGCCGCAACACCCTCGTATCATCCGAAAGCGACCAGGGAATCTTCTAGAATCTTTTTAGGATCAAAAGACTTCCTAGGAATGCAACAAAAATGAATAAGAATCACAATAGTCAAAATAAAGCCCAAAAACAGTAAGCGCTACATAATGGTTGAGGGGGTCATCGAAGTGGATGGATGGGGGACTAGATCCTCGACGGATGCTACTTGTGTGTGAGTTGGTCTAGGCGATAGTAGAGGCATGGAAGGCCGTATCGGCGATATATTGCCGATATATCGGTTTCAACAGGGTAGGGGTTTCGATATTACCCAGTATCTCCTTTTACAGGGATATATGCGATATATCGGCGATATACCGCCATATCGGCTCATATCGGTAAAAATGACTGGATTCAGTAGAAAAAATCCCGGATATCGATCGATATCGTCGATATTTCGTCGATATCTCTATATATAAATGCTATTATTTATGCAAGATTGATTCAACTACTTATCTAGCTACACCCAGTATTAAAACACATATATCTAGCTACACCTAGTATTAAAACACACAATGGTTTATATATATATATATATTGTTTCGGGTCGGAGGCGTTGCCCCAGCACCCTCGCAAGGGGGGGGCCAACCTGGGCCCCCCTAGCCCCCCCAGGCTCGTTGATCGGGCAGCGAGACCTCCGTACTGGTGGGGTATGATGCGACATGAGCCATGAGGGTGCATACAATGGTTCTTCAACTTGGTGTATGTTTACAAGTTATTCATGTTGTAAGACCTGTATGAAATCGATTTCCAATATCTGTAAGTCAATTCTTTAAAACAAAATATCGATAAGTCAAGAAACAAACATTAATATCGATATGTTCAAAATGATCAACATATGCGATATAGGCTTCATAGATTGATCGATATGTGTGATCTAAGAGTATATATATAAGCTATTTCGTGATCTAAGAACTTGGATGAACTTTTGCAATATATATAGGTCACTAACAGTACCAATGATATGTTTGATATGACCGTTATGTGCAATATAAGGATCATAGTCTTCACAAATGATAAATGTGTGTCAGTTAAGTGCATATTTGTAAGTTATTTAATTTTATAAAAATTTGAATGGAATCCATTTCCAATATCTAAAGGTCAGGAATAACCATTAACAATGATATGTTCGATATGATGGCCGATATGTGCGATATATGGGCTATAAATGACCAATATGTGTGGCATAAGTGTGTATTTATAGGTTATTTGTTGCTTTAATATCTTGGATGATCTTAATTTCTGAAAAAAATAACAAAAAATAGCTTTTTGAACCATTTCCGACATTTTCACCGATATCGTCGATATATCAGCGATATATCCCGATATATCCATTTCCGGGCGGACCGAAACGATAGCGATATCGATACGACCTTCCTTGAGTAGAGGCCCGACGACATTGTCATGTGATGTGACCTGGCGAAGATGAGAGATAAGGGAGAGGTCAACTTAGAGAAGGTTTTTCTTTGAAAAACATAAAGAAGGTTTAGGGTTACAGTTTCGAATGCGGCTTCAAAATCATGGTCTACGCAGTGTCGTAAAAGTCGGCTGATTAGCTCGACTAGTAGGTCTGACTAATCAAGTTGGTGGGATGATTGATTGACTATTGACTAATCAGTCAATAGTCGTTCAGCCAGCTACTTGGTTTGATTAGTCACGATTAGGCGGGTTACTCGACCAATTTTTGCATGGAGAAACCATATTTTTTATTTTTTTTAAAAGCAAACTTATTCCAGCATGCACAATATTTTATTTAAATTCAACTGCATCTTTTACTTCAAAACCAACTAAAGGCTGATATGGGTTAATTGCATGTAAAAAAGTGATTTATATATTTAAAATATTAAAAAATTAAAAACCAACTAAACGCTAACTAAATGTGATTAGTCACTTGACTGCAAATTAATCCTTATTCAGTGACCCGATCAACTGACTACCAAATACCGATTTCTGCAACCTTAGGTTTAGGACCGACAATTTGATACAATGTAGAGTGTTGGAGTATGTAATAGTTGGGTAATTGGATCCAGCTCCTTCAGGAGTTGGTTTCCACATAAAAACCCAAGATTTTTATGTTTAGATTCTTGTTTCTAATTTCGCTTCCGCATTCTTTATATTTCAACATGGTATTAGAGCAACTCGATTCTGCGATTCAATTCGGATTTTATTTTTTAGTTTGTGTCCATGTTCAATTGTTCGTTCAAGTTCAAGGGTTTCTAATAAAACCCTAGTCCAAGCCTTTGCGCAAGATTTCTAGGCGTGGCATTCTTCCACGCATCACGACTCGGTAGGGCACAAATCCCCATTGCAACCTACTCTCCATCTTCTTTGAGGCATGATTTAGAGCACTAACGTCCATGCAACGACAGGCTTGGCAAGACCTCCTACAGGCGGCATATCTACAACTGCTGCCATCTCCTCCACGACATAGCCCAAAGAAGAAAATTAGGAACAAAAGGAGGAAATAATATGCATTATTCGTGAGTTGAGTTCCTGACCTCTAGTTCAATTTGGGAAGCATTGGCCTTGATACAAGAGGCATCGCCCAAGCACACCGATTTCACCATGGCTCGGACACTCAATACAGGCAACATCGTCAAGGTGAACTTCTGCCCTCCATGTGATGTTGCATCTTCACGCAGCACCTATGTGGAGAAACTCCCCTTCATCTCCGATCGCAGGACTCAAGGCAGCACCTCCGTCTTTTCTGTTGTCGTTATCAAAGAAGAGGAAACCCTATTTGGTGTTAAAGGATGAATCATACATGGACTTACTTTATCTTTTTGGTTTATTTCAACAAGTCGGCTTTGTATTCCAAAAAAAGAGGGGCGAATGCTTTTGGGCCCAAAGTTGGGCATGGCTAAAAGAGAGAAAAATAAAGGGAAATAGGGGAGCTTTGAGATGTTTCGATCCAACTGGATCATGATTTAAAAAGGCAAAAAAAGAAGCCGTACAAAAAAAGACTGAAAAAGGAAACACCTATGCAAAAAAAGAGATGATTTGTGCAAAAAAAAAGAGCACACAAAAAAAACAAAGAAAAAAGAAATGCATATTTTATTTTCTCCCAACTTAAGATTCATATTCTTTGTTCTATCAAGTATGGCAGAAAGGGGGAATGAGAGCAGGGCATCACATTCATCTACTTGAGATGTATCTACAGGATTTCTACTGCGTCCATCATCATCTATATGTGACTCCTCAATAAAAGCAATCTTTGCATCGGATGTCTTTCCCCGATCATTAGGTCCCTATACAAGGGAACCGACTCCAAGTTCCCATAAAAAAGGGAGAGGTCGTCTTGGTTCAAGTATAGGAGAGGCCCAACAAGAGGTATCCAACCCTCTACTACTTCGAGACCTGCATAGAGGTCGGCCATTGCATTGGTATCTATCCTCGATCGTCATATGTCTATCTTCGACATCATAATGAACTTCTCTATTGGGATCGTCTCATACTTCTACTACTCGTCCACGACTAACAGACTGACACTCTAGACTACTACTTCTTTCAACCATATTCATCGAGCATCAACTATTTCATCGGATGTCTTTCCCAACTTCTACTCCGCGTTGGATTTCTTCTATAGCTACTCTAATCCATGCATGACCTGCTTGTCTCAACGACTCTTCTACAAGCATGACCTGATCATCACAGACCCATCCTCATGTGAGGTCGTCTACCAGCAACGATTACTTCGAGCGATTGTCTATCTCTGTCTCTCTCAAATGTATTGTGTGAATATGTGATGTATATTTTCTTTTGTCGCAAGCTGCAGCTTTCTCAGTTCCAACTTGAGAGGGAGTATGAGATTATGTAATAGCTGGGTAATTGGATAATTGGATCTTCTCGAGATCAATTACCCTCACTCATGTTTAGTCCTACATCTATTATTTAAGGGGCTCGGTCTGTCTGTGGAGCTATATAAGGAGCCCCACAACTCTTGTACTCATTGAGAAATTCTAATGAGATACTGAGGTATTCTCTCGTGGTTTCATCCCGCTCCTTCGAGAGTGGGGTTTCACGTAAAAACCCGAGATGTGTATTTTTTTATTCTTGTTTCTGATTATGCCCCCATGTTCTTTATATTTCAACATAAAGAAATAAATGAACTGATTTTTTAATGTTGACTTTAAGGTCTCTTATATAGGGAAACCAACAAATAATAAGAACAAAACAAAAAGATCCTTAGAATAAAAGAAACTCTCAACAATATCCAATGCTTAGCCAGTAGCCACACTTGGTGTGCCCTCTATGTCTGCTTGGTTTCCCTCTCCAGATCTTGACAATCTCCATTCAGTGATCAACAAAATTTCCAACCAGAAAGGTCTTTAGAAAAAAAAATAAACTCTCAATAATATCCAATGCTTAGCAACACTTAATGCGCTCCCTATCTCCACTTGGTTTCCCTCTTTGGATTTTAACAATCTCCATTCAATGATAAGCTAAATTTCTTACATATTCACATATGTCCCTGATCTCGATCCGAATATACCTATCATATTACTCCCCTAATGTCCATGTGTACTAAATCAAACAAATCGTATGTCGAAAAGACCCTCCCATGCTCTGTTAATTGCTTGATTCAATCTCAATAAACAAAGCATCCTTAAAACTAAAATAAGATCATGTATCTCTCCATTTTGTAGAATCCCAAACCAACCATTTTTGTTTGAAAAGGGACTTAGTCGTAATCTATCTAAAGGCATATATCCTACTTTACACACCACCCTCCACAAATACTCCCACAACCCACCCACCTCCCACCAAACAATAGACAATAAATATCTAAGAAAATCAATCCACCATCCTTCCTCCTCAATCTTCCCATGACACCCATCGCCCACCCATGATGCTCTAGCTATAAAGGTACCCACGGCAATAAAAACCTATTGGAGCTTAAAATAAAATATCTGTTCAAATCCTTCACCGAGAGGCCTCCAAATGACAAACCTTGAACCAGTCTCTCTGTAGCACGACAGTCCAAATGGGTCCTCCGGAGCAAACAAAACCACGGACCGTTTTAGTAAATACCATTGCAGAATATGCTCCCCCCACCCCACATGCTCTGTTATCTGTCGGATTCAATCTCAAGAAACAAAGCATTGTTAAAACTAAAATAAGATCATGCATCTCTCCATTTGAAGAATCCCGAACCAATCATTTTTGTTTAAAAAGGGCCTTAACTTAGTCATAATCGTTATATCATAATTTTTTTCTTCGGTAAAGACGGTCAACGTGAGGAACCTCTCAATCCTCGATTGCAAGGATGTAGTTCACCAAGTGTGTCTGATGCCCGGAGTTAGTTGATCACCCTGTTTTATCATGCCCACGCTCATGACATCACCAATGAACCTCCCATCTGATATATCCAGCAAGTCCTGGGTAATCTTAAAGCCGCCACCGAATAGGCAAGGCATATATCCTACTTTACCAACCACCCTCCACAAATACTCCCACAAAGGCCACAACCCACCCTCCTCACACCAACAATAGACAATACATATCTAAGAAAATCTATCCATCATCCTCCCTCCTCAATCTTCCCACGACACCCATCACCCACCCATGATGCTCTAGCTACAAAGGTGCCCACGACAATGAAAAGCCTATTGGACCTTAAAAATTAATATATGTTCAAATCCATCACCAAGAGGCCTCCGAATGACAAAACTTGAACCAGTCTATCTGTAGCCATAACAGTCCCAAATGGCTCCACCACTGCAAACAAAACCGCAGACCACTTTAGTAAATACCTCCGCAGAATCTGCCCCCCACCCCAATATCATGTTCCAAGAGAGAATCTTACTAAACAACCAGCCATCTCTGTGGCACCCCCAGATCACACATTCCTTTGGACACCCATCCTCTATCTGCTTCCCTTTTAAATAATATAAATTATAAATTCCTCTGAACAATTTTGCCTAAAACAGGTCCATAAAAAATGCCGATTATAAAGGTAAATTGTGGACCTTGTGACTCAGGAGAACGTAGTGGTGTTCCTGCATGAGGGATACTATGTCACGAACATGGTACTCAGCATTGAAACATTATACTCAGCTTGAGAGTGTTCCTGTCTTTAGAGAGGTGTCTAGGTCTTCCATTGTATTGTACTTATTTTTACTTAATGAATGTTCAATGGTGGATAACTACCCCTTTTGAACGGTCATCATTTGGCTCTACAAAAAAAATCATATAAAATTACCATATTCCTACAAACACATACTGGAAAAATCTACAGAGAAAAAAATGAGCAACTGGCACTCCACAGTGAAGACCTTTAATCATAAGTTTTCCAAGAAAAATGTCTTACGAGTCATCGCCGGGTTCTTCCGCATAAACAAAACTACTAAAAACAGGTCCCATAGGTCCTTTAGCAGACGAACCAGAAGTCTGACCGGTTCCATCCAGGTTCCTCTGATGTTGACACAATGAATAAGATCAACACAAACTTAGAAACATCTGACATAGAATACAACAACCAACACAGAATAACCAAAAAAACAGAAATACTTACAGTACTCGATGAACCGGTTGTCCAGGTAGGATAAAGCTCAGTGACAATCTCTATGTACTTCTCCATAGCTTCTTCTGGAGGCATGGCTCCTAACTTATGCCATGCATTCCTTCCAAATAGACCAGAATCATCTAAAAACTCCATTTTGAACAATGAAGAAAAGATATAAATCGAACTAACAAAAAAACTAATTATGGATGATTTGACAAATCATGATTCCTTTCTTTGATACCAAATTAGAAATGAATCCTATTTGTCCACATATATATGTTTGTATGGATAGTAATCACTAACAATCATCATAAAAGAAAACATATCATCCATCCAATCACTAAATGGTGTAAAGGAAAAAACATTGAAAGTAAGCAATATATAGTCTATACCAAGGTTTTAAATCTTGATTTTGATTTTGTTTCGAGATGGCGAAAAAATGAAACAGAAATTTCATCGAATTTTCGATGAAATTTCGCCAATTTCAGCCAAAATCGTCCTAGATTTGTAAAAGAATGGTCCATATCGAGATTTTGATTTCAGTTTCGATGGAGTGTCGAAACTGAAATTTTGCCGAAATTTCACAAAATTTGAAACATCGGTCTATACATTTTGTTATAAAAGAGAGCAATAAGTCCTTCGAGATAAAATACGGAAGATGAACACACTGATTTCCTACAAAATAAGTTTTTATATCATCTCTAGTAAACGTCAGACATTAACATAGGAACAAGGTGAAAACACAGATGTGAACACATTTTATCTTAAAAAAACGCATTTGTTTCTACTTCCAAATTCTGCAAACAGGTAATAACTACTTACAAGGATCGATTCTCAACAAGTTCACTTTTATAAAGCACAACTACCTCTACACATACTTCATCACAAATAAAACAAATTACATGCATCAATGCATTGATTTATTTTTACTTAACCAAGTTATATCAGTAGAAAGTAACCTAAAACGTACGAGAAACAATTCAAGATGCTAAAACATATCCTATAAGTTTAAGTGTGTGAGAAGTGATCTACAGTGGAAACCACAAGAGTCAATAAATTTTGAATCTATGTAAATTTCAAGAAAAAATCAAATTTACCATAACATTAAATGTAACTAATATAATTAATGAGGGTATGCCACTAGCCATTAGTCTGCAATGTTCAGGAAGGCGGTATGCAGTATTCAGTCGGAGGGGTCACTGCATAGAGAGTATGCGGTATGCGGAAGTATGCAGTTTTATATGGTTTGGTATTTTTTATTATTTAAAATATAAATAAATTTTAATATTATGTTAATATCCTCTAAATATGATACCTCTTGATTATAATAATAAAAAAATTGAAGGTACAAAGAATAAAACTATTGGGATAAAAAGTTATATAGAGTCAAACGAGCAAAAACATCAATTGAAAGAGCGTTAAGTCGGGTGTCTGAGTTTGGCTTAAAGTTTTAAAAAATGTTTATTCAAAAATCGGTAAACGGACGCGTATACAGTATACTCGGCCGAGTATGCGTCCTGACCCTCCTAGATGCCGATTTGATCGTACTCGGAGCGCTAAGGCTTCCGAGTACAAGTATGTGGCCGAGTATGCGGTATACTCGGTCGATTTCCTGAACACGCTAGTCTGCATGGAGAGAATGCTAACTTGTAATCATTACAATGTTTAAAGAGCAAAGTTTAGTGAATCAAAATGCAGCAATTCATGACAGATGCGAGAATTCAGACCAACATAACAAATATGCATCAAAGCAATAGTTGAAAGAGGGATGCCTTTGAGAAACAATTTCTCAAATTATTTAGAAACGATAACAAGAAAAAAAAACTTGCCAAAGGATGAGAATTTAATCTGAGCAAACAAGGCACTAGTTTGTGGCTAGGAAGAGGTAGTTCATAAAGGCACATTGATACTACTCATAATTAGCTTTATTAAGGTGCAAAACAATCTACCTTACCTACAATGTATGACGACGGATAGGATTACGCTGATAAGGCAAGAAAGATAACACAAGCCCTTATTAGCCTTTGAAGGTTAGGCTACAAACATGGTTGGTGAGGCTAAAGAGCCCGTAACTTACAGTGCTTCGGAGAAGATGGGGTGTTCGATTAAATAGCATGTCTGGTTTGTGGCGGAGAGGAGGTGGTGGATCACCTATTCTTCTCATGCTTAAGCGCAACCTCGGTATGGGGGATGGTAGGGATCAAATAAATTAATGCAAGCAAGACAAATGCTTTTTGGACAAGCTTCAACTCAGAAGGATGAACTGTGGGGAACATATGTGTCGGAGATGCCACACTAGTGTAAATTCTTTTTGTAAGCCCTTCAGAAGGAGAGGAATATGGTCGTTTTCAGATACAAGATAGCATGTAGAAAGCATGGTGCATGGTGCAAAAGCATTGTATGTGCCATGGGCGTTTCTGTGTTTGCAATATAGTAGTTATGAATCTCATTTTAAAGTTAATAAAGTGTGGATAACATCGAGAGTCGGTGGGTGATCGCCCTTCAGCTTTTCAAGAAAAAAATAGGTTTCCAGGATGCTGCAGTATGTAGACATATTTTCCACTTACTTCGGGACACATCAAGACCCTCAGTAATGAAGAAATGAAAGCAGGATGGAAGTAAAGTTTTGCTTTTGCAGCTATAATGGATAATTTGCACTGATTGAAGCATTTAAATCAGACGATGGGAAAGACGTTTTATGATACAAAAGATTAGAATATTACAAAGATCTTATTAGTAAGAAAACAAGTTAAGGTCATAGGAAAAACTGAAATTGATTCTGCAATTTTACGAAGATCAAAGAATAATTCGTAAATAACCTCCAAGTTGAGCATGATCACTAGATGTGCTCCAACCAACTTGAGGAGTATTGGTGTTATAATTAGATATTCTGCACTTGTTTATTTTTACACTTTCTTTTTCTAGTAGTACTATTAAGGACTATTTTATCTTCTTCTTTATGTGATTAAGGTTTTAGAAACCCAACCCCTCTGAATAATGAGTATCTCACTCCATCCTACTGTTATTCCACAAACATTGGAGGAATCCTCCCAACGAGCACTGAGACATGTTGCTTCCATTCACGTCCAGCATGAAGACCATGCATTCCATGTATTCAAGGATCCAACATCTCTTCTAGTATCCGTGGACTCTAAACCCAAATTAAACCCGGCATTTGCTTTGGGGAACACTAGAAGGGGCATCAAGCAAATGCTGGAGTTAATGATGCGGTCAAAGTGGAGGATGGAACCACCGAGCCCGTAGTTGGTTGTGTCGAATATTGAAGCTATTAGAAAATAGGAAGCGGAAGCGAAATGGATAAACAGAGCATGATAAAGAAATATGAAACTGGAAGACCAAGGTTTAACGTGGAACCCAACTCCGTGAGGAGCGGGATAAAACCACGGGAGAAGCCCTCAAAGGGGCGGATATTCTATTGAACTTTCTCAATGGATACAGGAGGTCTGGGGCTCCTTATATAGCCTCTCCAGAGCCTCCAAGTCCCACCGCTGGACAATGTGGGACTAAACAACTGGATGGGGTAAATGGATCCTGGAGGTATCCATTTACCCATCTACAACTCATGAGCGCATAACCAAATACTCCAACACTCCCCCTCAAGCTGGAGCATGCAATGCTCAGCTTGGACAAACACAAAGAAACTCAACTCAACGCTACAGGACACTACGGACAATATCAACCCAATGCGCACATTGATGTAGTCGAGGACGTTGCTTCTCATGTCGTGCAGGTGAGGAGGACGAACGGGCTGGAGTGTGAGTCTGTTGAATCTCCTCGTCGGAGAGCATGCGCTCTGAATTGCGCCTGTCAGAGTCGCTGCAACTGGAAATGAGTCTCCTCGTCGGAGTACTCTGGCCCGCCACAAAAATGTGGACAACTGCTCCATCTCAGAAAAGAGCCGAACTGAAAAGAGCCGTGGCTGTGCAATCCTCGTCGGAGTCCACGGTCGCTGGAGAATGGAGTCTGAAAAAGTCTCCTCGTCGGAGAACTGGGTCTCTAATGAAACCCGATTTCATTATCGCAATTCTCCATTTTTAACCCCCTTACTTAAATGTACGTCAATAAAAACCAAATAATGTCCTGTAATTATCAGAGTCTTGAATAAATTAAAAATCACAAAAAAAATAGCAAGATTAAAATTCGTGGTATTTTTAGCCTTAAAAATACCCTCAAAAATATTTTTGTGTCTTCAATTGACCTCGTCTCCATTTTTGGTCAACATAAAACTTGTAGATCTCATCGAGATCTACAACTTTCATGTTTTGAGTTTTCTCAAATTCGGCCATTTGTTCCTTCATATCCCACCATCTTTCTCTGAATAATCTGATTGGGCCACGTGGCTCATTCTGGTTGAGCCACGTAGCCGCCCATCCTCGCGCCACGCCACCTCCGCCAGTCACCGTTAGATGAAGGCCTGGAGGCTTGATCTCCTCCATCTGTCTCGCAGTCAACATCAGCCGTCTGATCAAGCCCTTGATTTCATCTATGCCATCCGCTAGCGCCTCTTGCCCCCTTGCGCCATGTGTCATCTTTTACACCATCCGATGGTCGGTATGATCTCAGAATCACCACCGTCTATTGCCACCTAAGCTCCCTACCATTCGATCACCCCCGTTTCACATCTCAATCGCTCGCTTCCGCCTGCCCACGCGCCCGACACGTCGCGGTATCCTGGGCCCTCCGATCATGCAGCCTTTGCCTAATCATAGCCGCTCTTAGGCACCTCGATCCATGCCGTTGGATCACACGATCCAACGGCTACGGACCCGTCGTCTACCTCGCGCTGCTCCCTCTCTCCCACGTTCGCCACCTAGTGCGGCGAATTCCCCCTTCCATTTTTCCCATGTCTCCAGCCACCATCTCCATTCTCCAACCGCTCCAGGATCTTCTCCTATCGTCCATGATCCTCGTTGGTCTTCCCTCATTCCACGTCTCCCTTCCGCGCTCTTCACATCTCCCACTAAAGCACCACCACCGTCATCTAAACAGTCGACTCCCCACCTTCAAATACTCATCCCTCGCTACTGTTTCAAGGGTCCACCTTTACGCGAGAGGCCTCCCAGCAAGCCTCCGCCCCCCGGTGACAGCGAGGGGGCGGCGAGGAGCGCGAAGACGGCGGCTTTCTCCGATGTCGACCCCTGGCCATGGTAGGCCAGGTTCGCGGCGGCTCCGCCTCCGCCAAGCTGCTCCCCGTAGCTGGGGGAGTTCAGCGATGACCAGAGGTTCATTGGAACCTCGAGCCTAGGCCTCGCTCCGCCTATTTCTCCAGGTAAGCTTCTTCCGATCATCTTTGCAATTTATTTGTTTCTTTGCTTAATTAATTAGGTCGTCATTGCTATTATCGTTGTTCATAGACCATTCCCTTAGATTCACCTCGCACCCCTCACTTCGCAATACACGCTTCGGGTAGTTGTCTGACCATGCAGGTCTCGATGCCTTCAATGATCGGAGAGCTCGCCGGACTTCTTGGCGCGCGACATCTCGACCACCGGAGCGGCTAAAGTCTTCGCCACATAGAGCCGCAGCTTGCCCCGACATTGAGCTCCATAGCCAACCATTCAGGAGCTGCTGGGGAGCCTCACCGTCATCAGATGAGAGCGGCGGAGCTTGGGCTCCTTCGTCGGAGCTCGAACTCCGCCGCCAGCTACAACCGAGGAAGATGCTACAGGCACCGTTGGATGCTCCTCCTTGGAGCTCATCCAACGGTGCAAGAGCGGCCACGTTGCCTACAGCGAAGCTTTCATGTACCGTCGGATCATATTGATCCGACGGCTCACACCCATCCACGTGTCTACTCCGAGCCGCAGCATCCGGACCATTAGGCTCGGAGCTCCCGAGCCTTTGCCGAGCCTCCTAGAGCTTCGATCTACTCCAACCCTGATCCGGACCTAGCCAAAGCTTCCGAAGCTGCTTCCGAGCCTCCGATTCGTCCCGAGCCTGGAGAGCGCGTGCCATGCACGTGTCTTCTGGCAAATTTTCACAGAGGCCCCGCCAACTTCTCCATATTGCATACAGGTCCTGCATCACATGCTGCTCACGCGTATCTTGGGTATTATGCAAGTAAACCCTCACGAGTTTCAAAAATTGCAAAAATACCCCTGTACGTGTGGGTTATTTACAGGGAAGGTCCCGTACTTTTTCATATTTGCATTTTAGTCCCTCTCAGGGACATGTTTGTAATTTTATTTTATGTTTTCTTTCAGTTATGCCATTGTCTTCTTTCATGCATATTTTGAGCATCATATTTCTGATTGAGTTGATTTCAGTTTCATTTTAAAGCATGTTTGACGAACTTTCTAATGACATGATCATTTCTTATTGTGGACACATAAATTTTGATGTATCATTTTAATAGCCATGTGTCTCTTATTACTTAACCTATGCCTTGTTCAATTTGTCAATCATGTTTTTCATCTAAATTAAATCAGAAATTGACTCATTGTTAAATTTGCTCATCATTCTGATCTAGGGCATATTATTTGTGTTGCATTTCATTGCATTTATTAAAATAAAAAAAATGCGTGTTTAATATTCATTTGATGCATTGTCTTGTCCTTTAGCATTGTTTGACCTATGTTTTCCAACTCAGCACTTAATAAATAGATAAAAATTTGGATAATCACGAGAGAGGCTCGTGTCCCTGAGTTCGACCTTGGTTTCTTACCAAGTAAAATAAAATAAAATACGACCGTCTGATTTTTATTGACATATCAGTTAGATAGTTTTTGATAGACCTAGTTCAACCCGACTGCAATGACATCTTAAGTGCTTATTCCACATTATTAAAGGGTCGAATTTGCGGTTTGTCAAATGGCACCGTTGCCGGGGACACGGGCTCATTTTTTGTATTATTTGGATTTTTATATATTTAATTAAGTGTTTCATTTTATAGATCATTTTGTTCATCTACTTCGCATTACAAAATTTTTCTTTTTTATTTGATCTTTAACCTTTGTTTCTGTGGCAGGGCCCTTGATCATTCAAGGAGGCGAGGAGCTGGCGCTTCCTGCTGCGAGGAGCCGCAGAAGCATACTTGGAGCAAATAGAAAAGAAAGAAAAAAAAGTCGTGCATTTTTATTTCTGTTCATATACATGTAATATTCGTCTTTTACAGCGGTCTTCGATCAAAGACTCGCGAGTGTAATCGAACGAATGTGATTGTGTGGGGATCGTCCCCACTTGAGTGCCGACCTAGGACCAGGCACGCGGCTCTCCGAGCTTATTTTATTTTCCATTTTTTACGTGCTTGCTCGTAGGTAGGACACACTAAAATGTAGACGCACATAATCTTGCTTCACTTACCCAAATTTAATGGACATCCTTCCCTGCTAATAAAAGCATGATTAGGTGCGGCTTTTTAATCGACTTGCATACATGACTTTGGTTTTAAAACAGCCCAAATTTTCACGGATTTTCGCCAAGTCACTGCATGTTTTATAGCTTAGCTTAGATCATGGTTTTTATCAAATACATGGTTTTTCTCGATTTCCCCTCCAAGCTTGATCATCTAGGTTAATGGAAAATGGGAATGAACAGTATACGATGATTTCTTGATTTATGTGTTCATCATAATTCAGTGACAACCTTAAATACCGGGACTATTAATTGCAAGTCATCCTAAAAATGGAGTAAAATTTTGGTTTTGGGAGAGCAAAACTCTCGTTTACGCATTGATTCTTACTTGACATTTTTACTGCGTAAAGATATAATGTTTTAATCACCAATAAAATCGACAAGATAATAAACCAACTTCGGTTGGTTTCATGTGTGAGTTGTTGAAATTGAGGGTCTTGCATGCTTGGTTGAGCCATGTTTGCTTCGATACACTCCCTAAAGCCTTAGTCACTCCATTAATCTCCGTAGATTCATCCGCTCACTTGTATACCCATCCATCTTCTTCGTTCACCTCGGTCTCTCCCAACATCAAATCCCATCTTTATACTTAGGCTAATCTCAGCCTAAGTATAGGGGGGACCCGAGTCCCTGTGTTTTTCTCCACTCATCTTTCTTAACCTTTATACTTAGGTTATTTCTAACCTAAGTATAGGGGAAGCCCTCCTTAGTCCCGTATATTTCTCTGTATTTAAATGGACCTATGAACTTGTATCATCTAGTGCTATGAGGACATAGCAAAGTTTAAGTATAAGGGGGTATACCGTATATACTGTATATTTTACTTTAGCTATAATCTGGAAAATTTGAACAATTTAAAACTTTTTGCTAAAGTAAAATCCTTTGAACTAAGTGGACTCAAGTGATTTTTACGAGACTTTTTAATATTATGTTACACTATTTTTATAAAAATATTTTCGAAAATGATTTGAAACTTGGGTTTATCTTGTTTTGAAAAATCTTTTGAAAATGTTTTGAAAATTTTTATTTTGTGTGACATGGTTTTGAAAGCTTCTTTCTCTTTTCAAGGAAAGTTGAGTCTAACTAGTGTTCTAACCTTTGATTAAATTCCATAAAAATGAGAAAATCCAAAAATTCCTTTAGGGGTCATTAGTGATTACTAAACCCAATTAAGTAGCCGCGTTCAGTAAGGGTTCGCCTTTAGCAGATTGGATGGTTTAGAGGACATCACGTAAGGCCCTGTCCTCAAGCAACGGGCTCCGGTCTGTACTTACATCCATACTGGCTGAATGCAGATGCATCTACTTAATTGAGTTTAGGAAGTCCTAATATCTCTTAAGGCTTAAAAAATAAGAGAGAGAGAAAGAGTGTGTGTTTTTGAATGAAGGACTTGGATTAATCCTCTATATTCACACTTCCACCTAGGATCTGAAATGTTCAAGGAAACTTAGTTTGTGAGGACTTGAGATTTTAGGTTAACCAGCCTTAGCCATCAAGGTCGTAGACTTAATCATCCATATTCTCCTAGATTTCTAGATTTACATGCTATATTTCATGCTTAGTCTCAGACCAATAAGAATATGATCAGCACATCACATGCACGACTACGATTTCGATGAGATGAGTTGATTCTTTACTTGAGGAACTGGGATGAGGGATTCGAGTCTGGACTTGATCTAATGATGCTCGAGGATGGGATAAAATCTTTGAAAGCTTCATGAAACCTGAGTGTCAGCAATTTTAGCCAGTATGAGAACTTGGTTCTTATACTAATCTCTTGACATTGACCTAAGTGCCAGGGTGTGAAATAAATAAAAAAATGTTGATCAGTGTGCGCCAACTCTTGGTAAAAGCAGTGGAGCTAGCCAAAATACTACAAATAAATGAAATGTCAAAGAAAAGCTCTCATTCCACAAAGTCAAATATCAAAGAGCTTCCACCAAAGGCGAGCGCTCCCAAACTTTTCAAAGTGTCCATTTAGACCACCGCTATTAGGACCAGGAGTCGGGCTTGCACCAAAAAAGGGCTCTGCATCGTAAAGCTACAAGTCTGGGTGTCGAAGGTATGATAGGTACTCAAAAAAGACACACCCCGGTGTATTCCCAGGAAAACAAGTGCAGACGGCTCCAACTTCTCTTGACGGACGCACTGATCAACACCAAAAAAATGTGTTGCGTAATAAGGCACTAAGAGGGAATCCTTGTTCCAATGAGAGGGAGAGAAGAAATGACACAATCCCATGCCCTCCATTACTGGCCTTCCATCTACATTTTCTAAGACTGACAACTAAAGAGACGGTGGACTGGATGCAAGATTTGATTTATTCCCTAGTGTTGAGGATTGGGTCCTTAGGAGATTTTCTCGGACCAAAACCTTGGGTGAAGTTTTGACTCCACTCTCGTGATTGCAGTCAGCACTAAATTTCATATCCTTAGTGTATATGTACATCAGAGAGAGTCTGGATAATTAAAGGAATTGGGTGCCTCTTGATTAAGGCTGGATTGAACTCTAGAATTTTGGACCTCTAAAGTTGAGCAGACTTGAACAAATTGGATCATGTACTCACATGCACAAGGGGGTTAATCCAGTTTATTCATTCTCTTTGATGCTCGAGGACGAGCATAGTTTAAGTATAGGGGGTGATGAAACCCGATTTCATCATCGCAATTCTCCATTTTTAACCCCCTTGCGTAAATGTATGTCAATAAAAACCAGATAATGTCTTGTAATTATCAGAGTCTTGAATAAAATAAAAACCACAAAAAATGGCAAAATTAAAATTCGTGGTATTTTTAGCCTTAAAAATAACCTCAAAAATATTTTTGTGTCTTCAATTGACCTCATCTCCATTTTTGGTCAACATGAAACTTGTAGATCTCATCGAGATCTACAACTTTCATGTTTTGAGTTTTCTCAAATTCGATCATTTGTCCCTTCATATCCCACCATCTTTCTTTGAATAATCTGATTAGGCCACGTGGCTCATTTTGGTTGAGCCACGTGGCCGTCCATTCACGCGCCACGCCACCTCCGCCAGTCACCGTTAGATGAAGGCCTAGAGCCTTGATCTCCTCCGTCTGTTTCGCAGTCAACATCAGCCGTCTGATCAAGCCCTTGATTTCATCTATGCCATCCGCTAGCGCCTCTTGCCCCCCTTGCGCCACGTGTCATCTTTTTCCACCATCCGATGGTCGGTATGATCTCAGGATCACCACCGTCTATTGCCGCCTAAGCTCCCTACCATTCGATCACCCCCATTTCACATCTCAGTCGCTCGCTTCCGCCTGCCCACGCGCCCGACACGTGGCGGTATCATGGGTCCTCCGATCATGCAGCCTTGACCTAATCAGAGGCGCTCTTAGGCACCTCGATCCATGCCGTTGGATCACACGATCCAACGGCTACAGACCCGTCGTCTACCTCGCGCTGCTCCCTCTCTCCCACGTTCGCCACCTCGTGCGGCGACTTCCCCCTTCCATTTTTCCCACGTCTCCAGCCACCATCTCCATTCTCCAACCGCTCCAGGATCTTCTCCTATCGTCCACGATCCTCGCTGGTCTTCCCTCACTCCACGTCTCCCTTCCGCGCTCTCCACATCTCCCACTAAAGTCACCACCACCGTCATCTAAACCGCCGACTCCCCATCTTCAAATACTCATCCCTCGCTACCGTTTCAAGGGTCCACCTTTACGTGAGAGGCCTCCCAGCAAGCCTCCGCCCCTCGGTGATAGCGAGGGGGCGGCGACGAGCACGAAGACGGCGGCTTTCTCCGGTGTCGACCCCTGGCCATGGTAGGCCAGGTTCGCGGCGGCTCCGCCTCCGCCAAGATGCTCCCCGTAGCCGGGGGAGTTTAACGATGACCAGAGGTTCATTGGAACCTCGAGCCCAGGCCCCGCTCCGCCTATTTCTCCAGGTAAGCTTCTTCCGATCATCTTTGCAATTTCTTTGTTTCTTTGCTTAATTAATTAGGTCATCATTGCTATTATCGCCGTTCATAGACCATTCCCTTAGATTCACCTCGCACCCCTCACTTCACACTACACGCTTCGGGTAGTTGTCTGACCATGCAGGTCTCGATGCCTTCAATGATCGGATAGCTCGTCAGAGACTTCTTGGCGCGCGACATCTCGACCACCGGATCGGCTAAAGTCTTCGCCACATAGAGCCGCAGCTTGCCCCGACATTGAGCTCCATAGCCGACCATTCAAGAGCTGCTGGGGAGCCTCACCGTCATCAGATGAGAGCGGCGGAGCTTGGGCTCCTTCGTCGGAGCTCGAACTCCGCCGCCAGCTAACACCGAGGAAGATGCTACAGGTACCGTTGGATGCTCCTCCTCGGAGCTCATCCAACGGTGCAAGAGCGGCCACGTTGCCTACAGCGGAGCTTTCATGTACCGTCGGATCATATTGATCTGACGGCTCACACCCATCCACGTGTCTACTCCGAGCCGCAGCATCCGAACCATTAGGCTCGGAGCTCCAGAGCCTTTGCCGAGCCTCCCAGAGCTTCGATCTACTCCAACCCTGATCCGGACCTAGCCAAAGATTCCAAAGCTGCTTCTGAGCCTCCGATTCGTCCCGAGCCTGGAGAGCGCGTGCCATGCACGTGTCTTCTGGCAAATTTTCACAGAGGCCTGTCAACTTCTCCATATTGCATAAAGGGTCATGCATCACGTGCTGCTCACGTGTATCTTGGGTATTTTGCAAGTAAACCCTCGCGAGTTTCAAAAATTGCAAAAATGCCCCTGTGTGTGTGGGTTATTTACAGGGAAGGTCACGTACTTTTTCATATTTGCGGTTTAGTCCCTCTCAGGGACCTATTTGTAATTTTATTTTATGTTTTCTTTCAGTTATGCCCTTGTCTTCTTTCATGCATATTTTGAGCATCATATTTCCGATTGAGTTGATTTCAGTTTCATTTTAAAGCATGTTTGACGAACTTTCTAATGACATGATCATTACTTATTGTGGACACATAAATTTTGATGTATCATTTTAATAGCCATGTGTCTCTTATTACTTAACCTATGCCTTGTTCAATTTGTCAATCATGTTTGTCATCTAAATTAAATCAGAAATTGACTCATTGTTAAATTTGCTCATCATTCTGATCTAGGGCATATTATTTGTGTTACATTTCATTGCATTTATTATAATAAAAAAAGCGTGTTTAATATTCATTTGATACATTGTCTTGTCCTTTAGCATTGTTTGACCTATGTTTTCCAACTCAGCACTTAATAAATAGATAAAAATTTGGATAATCACGAGAGAGGCTCGTGTCCCTGAGTTCGACCTTGATTTCTTACCAAGTAAAAAAAATAAAATACGACCGTCTGATTTTTATTGACATATCAATTAGATGGTTTTTGATAAACCTAGTTCAGCCCGGTTGTAATGACATCTTAAGTGCTAATTCCACATTATTAAAGGGTCAAATTTGTGGTTTGTCAATCTCTCCCATCTGGCTCAGAGAATGGTGCACTGCTCTGGTGTACCTATGATACCACATGAAAACCCTTGCCAACATGGCATAGGGAATGGTCCTCTACTCTGGAGTCCCTATGGCTAATATGAAAACTCTGGCCGAAAACAACAAGAATAATGATGGGGACCACGACAATTGATGGCATACATGTGCTCACCTGAAAAGACCGCATACTCGTGCGTGTCTAAAAATGAGTCTCTCTGGAGAACTCGAAAAATGGGTCACTCAACATGGAGTGCCTCGATCTTGGACTCTGACCCATCTGTCGAGTCTGAACAACTGCACATCACACCCGTGGACTCGGAATCTTGAACGTCGAGTCTGAATCTTGCGCATGAAGAATCTTCATCTGAATATTTGTAGAATCTGAAAATAGGCTGGTCTGGAGAAATCTGAATAGTCTGGAAATCTGACACCTGAATCTGCAGCAGGACCTGTGACTCTACATAACACTCCCCCTTTCTCCCATACTTGTCGGAAAACATGGACTTCGACAAGTAGACAATATAATGGGGTTACAAAATACCAATAAGCCGTTCACAAATTGTTCGGCTTCTCAAATCATGAATAACCTTTGGTCGTTTCATTTTTTTACGACTCTTCATCATCATTTTTTTAAAGCTGATTAACATTTTTTTAACAGCTTTGTCTTTTTTTTGCAATTTGCGTACAACTTTTCTCTTTTTTTTTACACGCCCTTTTTTTTATTAACATGCTTGAAGGCCGCTTTACAATAAAAGCCGAAAACCCCCCCTCTTTTTTTTAAAGCTCTCGGCCCTCTTCTGGGCCCATTTTTAAAAAAAAAAAAAAGAGGCCCGCTGACTTGCTTAGGGTTCCCAACACGGGGAACCCAATTCTCCTTCGATCCCCGCCGCCCCAAAAGGGGCACTACTCCTGGAGTGTCGCCTCGCCTACGAGCAGGAGATGCGAGGGGCGCACCACATGGAGGCGCTCGCGTGTTGGTGGGGCTCGTTCCGCCTGAAGGAGGGAGGTCGAAGATGCCGCCTGGCGAGTGGGGTTAGGAGGAGCCGCCGCATGTGTTCCCCTGGGGCCGCTTGTGTTGGAGGCGCGCGTCACACGCGCATGGGATCGTTGCGGCCAAAGACGAGGGCAATGTCGCGATATGTTGCTCATCGCGAGATTGGGGCTTCGGCGGCGCATGGCCATCGCAATGGAGAGGGTATAGCGCCACCACCTGAAGCTACTGGAGAAGGGCGGCGTGGCACCGTTCGGCTGGAGATTGGCTCGAGGAGATCTGTTGCCTCATGTGTGCGGCGAGTCTGGAAGCGCGAATGTGAGGCATGTTGCCCTAAGACAAGGGCTTGCTCGCCAGATCATGGTGTTGCGACAAGTTTTGATGGTCGAACAAGAGCAGAAACTCAAATATAGTGATTCTGTTCTAACTTCACTGCAGACTTCGAAAGAATATCTGGAGAAACAATTGTCGAAGGCAGAGAATAACATTGAGAACTGCTTCAACAAGATCCTGGACTTGCTCGCCAGATCATGTCGATGGATGTATAACATTTTGGTTCCATCCTGGTGTTTGAACGAAGGAGGAAGGCGCTCCCTGGAGATATGCTCCACGCGAAGAAGAGACGGATGGAGATTCTTGATGATGGTTGCCGTCGAAACTTAGGGTTTCAAGAAGAAAACCCTCTGATTCTTCTTAATCACAAACATGAACAAAAATAGAACATTTTCAATTATATTTACGCCGAAGGCAGCTATGCGAGAATTAGGTTTGAAACCCTAGAACAGATCTGATCTTGAATTTCAACAAAAAAAATCTTCAGCGTACAAAGTGATTGAAATTCAAATGATCATCGAACTTGACTGCTCTCTAAAAAAACTTCAAAAACTTCAAGAATCAACCAAGAACGACACGCTCTGATACCATGTTAGAAAATAGGAAGCGGAAGCAAAATAGATAAACAGAGCATGATAAAGAAATATGAAACTGGAAGACCAAGGTTTAACGTGGAATCCTACTCCGTGAGGAGTGAGATGAAACCATGGGAGAAGCCCTCAAAGGGGCGGATATTCTATTGAACTTTCTCAATGGATACAGGAGGTCTGAGGCTCCTTATATAGCCTCTCCAGAGCCTCCAAGTCCCACCGCTGGACAATGTAGAACTAAACAACTGGATGAGGTAAATGGATCTTCCATCTACAACTCATGAGCGCATAACCAAATACTCTAACAGAAGCCAATGAAGACACCGTAGATCTTCTCCTGCTCATCAATATATCACCCAAACCATTTCATAGTCCACATTCCAATCGATCATCCAAGACCAAACAACAAGCATTCATTCGTACCACTTTAGCACTCCGTAACTCTCACTCCCAACTCCAAACAACGTGCTTAAAATCACATCATATTCAAAATCAAAGAAGAAAAATCAATTACCACTTGGCACGAGCAGTCATCTTCAGAGCGTTCGGCTGCGGCGTGGTGCACGGCCCCTCCGTTGCGATCTTGTACAATCCATAGAGCTGCAGCTGGACCTCGCTCCCGACTTTCCCCTTCCCATCTGCCGCCGTCGCCGCCACGAACGCCGTGGCAGCACTGAAGGCCTCGTCGAGCTCCGTGCTCTCCACCCCCTCCCATTCCTCCTCCTCAGACGAAGCCTCGGGAGCGGAAAAGGCGGCGTCTTTTCCGCTCTCGGCGGCAGGGGGCTCCTCCGAGAGATCGTCACCGCGGTGGACGATCTTGAGGTGGTCTTCCTTGAAGTGTAGAACGACAGAGATGAGCTTAGCGACGAGGAAGGCGAAGATGAGAGCTATGAAAACGGATTGGGCGAGCTCCTGCGATTCCTCCATCGATCAACGATGGATTGAGGGGAAGGGAAGATCGAACCTGGAGCTATTGAGCGGGGAGGGAAACCCCGATTTAGGGTTTTTATGGTGGGATAGTAGAGATGGTGCTCTCCTTTGCGATGGGGAATGAGAGGGAGGAGTGCGAAGGACGAAGGAGCTTTTTGGTTTGCATTTCCACTTGCATAAGCGTGCTTGATTTTAGATATTTACATGAAGTTTTTTTAATTGGGGCTGCCTCGTGGGGGAGCTAACTTGGTTCCTCGCCTCATTTCATTCAATTTTTTTATTTTTTATTTTTTAGAAAATTTCTTCTGTAAAATTTCATCACTATATCCTACATTATGTCATTAAAATTTCGTACAAAACAGAGACTCCTACGACCTCCATCCAGACAGTCATTTTTTTAACGGTAACAGAATTGCTGAAAACGACCATCTCTGGATGTAGGTCATAGGAGTCTCTGTTTCACACGAAATTTTAATGATATAATATAGTGATATATTGATGAAAATCCCGAAAGAAAATTTCAAAAAAATCGAGCGAAATGGGGCGGGGGAGCCAAGTTAGCTCCCCCGTGGGGGCAGCCCCATTTTACACTTTTTGAAGTGTATCTTCTCTTATCCAAAAAAGTTATCACTATAAAAAGATCATGAGCATTTCAAGAATATTATCCATGAATTCGTCATCTTCGTCGTTTCTTTAGTTGCATGTACAATGTTTTTTTAGAAGAAAGAGGGTGTGGTCCCTATAAAGGAACCCACCACAAATGTATTCAATTAGAATTTAGAACTGAATAGCTATTACAACTTATGGTTCACACGGAACCATAGCCAAAAGCTCAAAAAATAGAAAAACTACATGTTTTGTCACATAAGCACTAAAGCTCTAGAATGACCGAGCACGTTGCCACACATAAAAGGATTATTCCAGAACATCTCCTTGTTCCTCGCACACCAGATGGCCCACAGTAAGGCAAAAGGAACAACCACGTTCTCCTGCGTGTTGCCACATCCCGCCCTCACCGCACTCCAGTAAGAGTCATTGTTCCCCGGCCTGAGCCAAGACAAGTCTGCATGCTCCCAAACCGCACGTGACGAAACGCATCCAAAAAAGAGATGCTCCGAATCTTCTTGTTCGATGTCGCATCTGTCGCAGACGGTATCCTCGCTACCAAGGCTATTAATTTTGCTTCTTGAGGAGCAACTTACATCCTCTTACAATTGTATGTGGGTGTGAGTCTTCTTTTCATATTGATGGTATTGTTTAGAATCTCAAATCACATTGGTGTGGATTCGAATGTTTGTATACTCGAAAGAGACCACTGAGAACAAAAATTCTTGGTGTTGCTATTGCCAACTTATCTAGGATGATGAAATCTATTTCCTTCCTTGTGAAAATGCAAAGCTTTTATTGATAACAAGAGGATGTTAACAAGCTCGTATGTTATCATTTACAAGAATAAAATTCCATCGAATGTAGTTCAAGCAAAAATCTGACTTTAGTCGGAAAGATCCAAGCTTGAGTTTCATGTGATAGTGTGAATTCCATTAGTGTTCCCTTAATTTACATAAACAGCTTATGCATTATAAAAAAATCACAAGATTCGAATGGTAATCTGCACGGTCAAATTTTGTAGTAGATAAAATTTGTTAAAAGTTCATATATTATGCATTGACAAAAAAAGTTTGCAACAATTGCTATAATCCCCTTGGAATTCATATTATCGTGGTTGAATTTAGAGTCTATGTTTCTTTGATTTTTGGATATTTTATTTATTTGAATGATTAATTACTATTTCTATAAATATGAATTTGTCTATGAGTTGTGTCCTGTCCTTTGAATTATACTGTCGAATCCTTATTTTAGAATATCTTCATGTGCATATGAGATGGTCTATTTCTACTTCCAATCTAAAAAAGGATCTCTTATTGTTTGAACGAAGTTTGGATAAATATATTATTGGATATGACTAGCGGTCAAATTTCAACTCCTTTCAAATAGATCATTAGGAATGACATATGAAATGAATGAAACTTTAACGTTGATTTTAAATTTAGATTTTTCCATGGAGATTGTTGCTTATATGAAAATTACGTTATTTTTTCGGGGGTGGGGTGGGGATGTGGAAGTATACACAAATAATTTGAAATGTATATGTAAATATACCTTGAACTATTTTCTTTTGTCCCATTTAGGATTTAGATCCTATTGGAATTTAGACTCTAATGAATAAGCATTGGTCATTCTATCCTATTTCAAGATTTTTATCCCATTTCTATTGGGAGAACCTAATTTTATTGAGATTAGGAGGATTCATTCATAAGAGTTCGCCATATAATCTTCCCTAAGCTAGAATTTTGGATCAAGCAAGAGGAATCATCTTCACTGAATACATTGTATTTCTGAGAGAGGTAGCATAGTCAACATTACTTTCTCGAGGTTCATCATCACAGTGGATTCGTGTCTCTTTGTCAATGGTTTTCTATTCACTACACTAGTGGGCTTTTCCGCATAATTATGTGTGTCATTATGAATTTCTTGTTGCTTAGTTCTATGAATTTGTTTTCCCAATAAATTTGGATCGGAGTTGAAGGTCTTCTTGGACTTTGAGAGGATGTTCATTGCATCTCACCCGTCGAGAGTATCTAGCATGTGTTCGAGGACTTCTACAGGTCTTACGTACAAGATCGATTCTTTTTGAATTTGTATTCAACAAATTAATCAAATTCAAGATTGAGAAAAAAATTTTATTTCTATTAGTTTTGACTTATTAATGCCAAGATGAAGTCTTATCTATTAAGAAAGGAGAAGATGCCTACAATAATGACCGATGATGAGAAGTAGGAGATAACTATAAAAGCTACTTCATTTGCACAACTCTGCCTTTCAAATGACATTCTTCGTGAAGACAAGTTTCACTATGTGCATGGAGTTGGGGAGTTTGTACATAACAAGGACCCTTGCAACCTATTTCCAACTCAAGCAGCGGCTATACGTGCCACGTATAGTAGAAGGCAAAAAATGTACTAAGCCTTCTCCCACTATAAGTAGGGTCGGCTACATGGATTCTTGCTCAAATCCATGTTGAAAGATTCGACTATTTTTTACACTGGACGTCGACTACCTAACGCAACACCTGCAAGAGTGGGATTTGAACCATGGTCTTTTGTGTGGTAGACACACTGTACTACCACTAGACCATTAAGTGGGTACTACCACGTATAGTAGAAGGCACTTGTATTAAAAATCATTTAGAAGTATTTTGGTACATTATTATGGGATTTGAAAACATAGATGATGAAATTGATGCTATTATTATGTTCCTTATCATCTCTTACCAACACTTGAGAGAAATCATAATCTTTGGTAGGGATGAAATTACATTCGAGTAGAACAAGACACCCCTTATTTTTGCAGGATTGTAGATTGTGAGTTAACGTATAGATCGGGTATTGATGTGAGGGTAGAAGCGGTCATTGTTAGAGGAAAGGGTGAGGAAAAGAGAAACGTAATGTAGCATCAAGGAAGAGAATCAAACATCAATAATAAGAAGAAGTGCATATTAAAGACAAAAATGAAGGAATTTCATAATAAATAAAAGGAGGAAAAAGTATAATGTCAAAATCTAAATGAAGACTCAGCAGAGGCGAGTTACGTGGAGGTTGATGCATCAATGGGGAAAATGTTCCAAAGGTCGCCTCTCGACATAAGTCATAAGAAAATTGGCTTCTTGACTTCAGTTGTAATTGTTATGTCACTCTAAACTGGCATTGATTCTCCACAAACAAATCAATTTGAGATGGATTTTTTTGTTATGGGAAACATTTCGATGCCAAGAACAACTAACATTCAAATTAGCTGGCATAATGGATGTAGGGTTACTTTGATATATGTTCATCATGTTTCAGATATGATAAAAGCATCCGATGTCTCATGACACTCTTGAGGAAAAAGGTGCAAGCATTCTATAGGAAAAGACAGTATTTTCGTCACAAAGGATGGCCATCCAATTATTATCCAAGAAAAGATCTTTTAATCTATACGTGCTATAGGGAAATACATTTTAAGTTATACAATTGTTGCTACATATCATAATCATTCAAAGTGGATCATATCAGATTGTGGTACATCAAACTTGACCAACTAGCTGACAAGAGCATGTGTCACATCCCGGATTTCGAAACATGGGAAAAGTTACGGAAGCATCCTATAATAATGAATATTTTTTTTCAAGTCCAGAAGCGAGACAAAACTCAATAATCTATAAATAACTTTCAGAGTGTCATACATAATGGAAGAATAAAGAAAATTAACCAATAAGTAAAGACTCATCAACTCTGAACTACATAATAAAATTAAATAAGTCTATCCGTACAATGACTTAAGAGGCTAGAAAATATGAAAGACTCTTCAATCCAGCAAACGACCAATCCTCTTGCTTTCCTCTATGCTGCAAGGTTGTAACACCCATACCCTCAAACATAGTGCCACATCTAAAACTCGCGAAGTGTGGGTGTGGTTTATAAGTGGTGGTGATTACTACTTCACAACTTGGGCTTAAACATTTTGGGTGGTTGTCAACGGGTCCATGTGGGTCTGAACCCAACAAGTTGTCAGGGCCAGTTTTCCTCGATAACGGACCGGGGACCTAAGTCCGGGATGTTACAGCATGGCTATCCTCTCTTAATGGAGGATTACTTGATGGGAAAAGTACAAAAATCTTGTATTTCTGCAAGCACATTGTGTTCATAACAAGTAGACGCATGCAAGTTTTGTCGCTGTACGACCAAGGGAACCTTGGATTACATTCACTCTGACCTCACTACAAGAAAAATAAGTTGTGGTCATGGAATATGGCTACGGAAACTTGTGGCCACGATAATTCCGTAGCCACTAGTTTCTTGTGGCTACAACCCGTGGCCAAAGTCTTCATACAAGAGTTGTGGCCACGAGAAGTTCTGTGATCACTTGTAGTGGCCATGTCATATTCTTGGTTAGAGAACTCTCGCGACGAGTCTTGTAGCTACGGTTACTAGCCACGACGTGTTGTGGTCAGAGCTCAATTCTGTGGCCACAAACCCCACATCCGTGGTTATAGTTATGTAGCTAGAACTTGTTTTCCTTGTAGTTCCTATAAGGGCCTTCTCTAGGTTCAGCAAAATATGGTGCAATATATTTGCTAACCTTTACAAATGACTTCTCAAAGGAAGGTTTGGATTTACACTAAAATCCAAAGATGAGGTGTACGAACTTTTCAAGTAATAGAAACACATGTTGATAATAGGCTCGAAATTTGTTCGAATGAAATCAATGAGTTTTGCAATGATGAGGGTATTGTTAGGCAGCATACCATATGACATGCTCTGCAACAGAATGGGGATGTAGAACAGATGAATAAAATACTTTTGGAGAGGTACCTTCTAAAAGTTTTCAGAGCAAAAGCAGTTTTCCCTACAATATTTTCCATTAACCGCTCCCCATCATAAACTTTGGAGAATAAGATTGTATACAAGGTATTGTCTAGTAAACCTGCTAATTAATCAGATCTGAAACTTTTTGGATTCCCTGCTTATGCATATAAACCAAGTTGGAGCTTAGAATCTTGAGGAGGCCCCGCCTCATTTGAAGTTTCTCCTATATATATATATATATATATATATTGAAGCAGATGCGAGTATTGACGAACATGTGGAACATGAGGTTGATCATTTTCATTTAGTAAAATCACATCATAACCACATATTTGATATAGAAGGAGAAGATGAAGATGTAGCAGTGAAAGTGGATATTATTGCCCTTAGACGTGCATGCTACACAACTTAAAAGGCATACAAAACATACAGGTGTAGCATTTGCACAACCTTTGTTACTAGCAGAGGAAACTTGTAATGTAGGAGTTTCAAGCACTTGCACAAAACACGTTCCATCTCGGAATTTTATACAACAACTTTTGGCCATGAATGAAGAAACACATATTTTCATAAAAAAAACATAATTGTGACCTCCTACGCCATCTAAAAGAACATAAAATTATTGGTTGCAAATAGATCTTCAAGAAAAATGGAGGCATTTTTGTAGCATTCACTACCAAATATAAAGTTCGCCCTATTGCAAAAGGTTTCAATCAACTAGAGTAGTATTAATTACCATGACATCTTCTCACTCGTCTTAGCACACACACCCATTCGAATTCTTTTGGTCATTGTCACAGTTTAGGACTTGGAACTAGAGCAATCTGATGTCAAAACAACATTCATGCATGGTTACCTCTATTGAGTTGTAAATGGGTAAACAGGTCTTTGGATGAGGGACCGTTTACCCCGCCGCCCTATAAATGTACTCATCCCCCCTCCTTTACAATTAACCTAGTGAAGAAAGAATCCCAATCCCTTTGAGAAGGAGATTAGGGTTCATGTGTGCCCCGTGATTTTTCCCTCATCGTAGGGTTTTCCACGTAAATCCTGTGCGCGGTGTCCCCTGTGCGCGAAGCTCCTCCTCAGCGCGCGCGAAGCCCTTGTGCGCGAGCCCCCCCCCCCCCCCCCCCATGCGCCTCTGAGAGCGAGGTGCCCTGTGAGGCCTCTGTGCGCGAAGCCCTTATGCGCGAGGCCCCCCCGTCCCCTCTGAGCGTCGTTCCCACAGACGGCGCCACCCCTGTGCGCGAAGCCCCCTCGAGCCTCCCCGTGCGCCTCTGAGCGCGAGGCCCCTGGGCGCGAGCCCCCTGGCCCCTGTGCACGAGCCCCCCCCCCCCCCCCCCCCCCTGTGCGAGCCTCCCTATGCACCTCGCCCTCATGTGCGAGCCTCCCCTGTGCGCCTCGCTCTCTGTGCACAAAGGTCCCTGTCTCTCTGTGCGTGAAGCCCCTGCGTGTGGACCTTGTTGTGTCCGGACATGCTGAAGCTCCATGTCCTGCCAACCTTCGGCTTTGGTGGTTCTTTGTGAGTTCACCTCCCTTCTTGCTTGTGGGGTGCTTGTCGTAGACTTCATGGATTCAGAAAATATTGCGGATGTGGTAACTATTAAAATGGATAATGTTCCGGCTCATGTTACAACTGTGAAGCTAACGAAAAATAATTATCTGATGTGGTCCGTTGCAATGGAGGTTGCCTTAGCTTCTCGTGGTAGGGGAGGATATATAGATGGTCGAAAAAAATTCTTGCGGTTACTGATAAATCATATGAACAGTGGTATATTGAGGATAGCCAATGCCGCAATTGGATCATCAATGCAGTATCCTCTGACATCCAACCGCTCATTCTTCAGAAGAAGTCGACCAGAGACCAATGGCTCACCCTTGAGAGCATGTATGGGCAGAAGAAGCAAGACATCCGTATGTACCAATTAAGGAGGGATGTGTATACTATGAGACAAGGAGAGATGACTGTAGCTGGCTACTATGCTTCGTTAAAGACCAAGTGGGAAGAAATTGATTACTACTGTGATGATACATGGACCAGCCCGACGGATCAAAAAAATTATTGGGATGAGACTTGGAAGTAGAGAATTTTTATCTTTCTTGGAGGACTAAATGTTGAGTTTGAGGCAACCAGAAGTCAACTCCTGACAGGTGGGATTGGATCTGATATTGAAGAAATCTATCATGCTATTGAGTCTGAGGAACAACGACGTACTGTTATGAAAGATGATCAGGCATCTCAGTTTGAAAGATCAACCTTATTAACGAAAGGGGGGTAAGAGTGGGTATTAGAAGGATAAGAAATGTGGACACTGCAAGAAGACTGGGCATGGAATCGACTACTATTGGGAACTACATCCTGAAAAGAAATTGAACAAAGGAAAAAAACCGCTTGCAATGATTGCTAAAGGAAAGAGATTGACAGTTGATCAGATCAAGGACTTGCATGCATATGTCCAGAAGATTTCAGTCTCTGATAGCACCAAGGGCGATGCTGATGTCATCAATGCTGCCATGGCTACTGCAACATACAAAGGTACAAATATTTTTCATGATGAATGGATTATTGATAGTGGAGCTTCTGACCATATGACAGGAAATTCTAAGATGTTTCACGAATATAAACTTGCTTCGGGACGGGATCGAGTTAATTTAGCTGATGGATCTTTTGTATCTGTGGCTGGCAAAGGAAGTATATCAATCATCGATAAATTTATCCTGAAGAATGCTCTCCATGTTCCCGATTTTCCAATCAGTTTATTGTCTGTTTATCACATTGCTAAGGATCTTCACTGCCGTTTAATTTTTGATGAAAATGTTTGTGTTCTGCAGGACTTAGGGACGGGGAAGAAGATTGGGATTGGTTTGGTAGTTGATGGCCTGTACCGTCTTCCTGCTAGGATCGTATCAGCTTGGGTCGCTGCCGCTACTGGTAACAGACATGAAGATGTTGGTGAACTGAAGAAATGGCATGATCGTCTGGGACATCCTGGTTACTCCACTCTTTCTATTTTATTTCCTAGTCTCTGCAGTAAAGTGGACCATGAATTTTTATCTTGTGAAGTGTGTCAGTTATCTAAACACACTAGAACTATCTACCCAATTTCGAATAGTAGAAGTACTGCTCCTTTTCAACTGATTCATTCAGATGTTTGGGGTCCATCAAGTGTGACAAGCTTAGGAGGTCACAAATATTTTCTTACTTTCATCTATGACTTCTCCCGCTATACCTATGTGTACTTAATGAAGAATCGAAGTGAATTCCTCAAATTGTTAGAGATTTTATTCTCATGGTTGAAAACCAGCATGATACCAAGGTCAAAGCCTTACGATCAGATAACGCTAAGGAATATTTAGAAATGTCTCTTCAGACTTTTCTTGAGAAAAAGGGATTGTACATGGAACTTCTTGCAGCTATACTCCTTAGCAAAATGGTGTTGCTGAGCGAAAGAACAGATCTCTATTAGAAGTCACTCGTGCTCTTTTACTTCAACATAATGTCCCCAAGAGTTTTTGGGGGGATGCTGTGCTTACTGCCACTTACCTTCTTAACAGACGTCCCTCTATTGCTATTAAAAGGTTGGTCCCTTTTTCTGTGTTGCATCCCGAGAAATCACCCTTTGTTCTTGCTCCTCGTGTGTTTGGTTGTGTGTGTTTTGTTCACATTTCCGGTCTTGGCAGACGAAAGTTGGATCCACAAGCCCTCAAGTGCATTTTTCTTGGATATTCCTCTATACAAAAAGGGTATAAATATTATGATCCGGTATCCAGAAAGTTATTTGTGAGTAAAGATGTCACTTTTCATGAATGTGACTCTTACTATGGGAAGTCTCCTTCTCAGGGGGAGTCCATGGATAGTATTACAAACCTACTTTTTGGATGAATTTCTGAATCCATATAATGACCATAGAGATACAATTACCGCTGATAGCAACAGTAATAGTGCCATGGGTATGAACGATCCGAATGGACGAGAAGAGATATTAGATGCTACGAGAGATTGTGTGAATAATCAACTACCAAATCAACATCCAAATCACTCCCCGGATGATCCAAGTTCACAAGACTCTGTAAGTAGTTCCTCTTCTCCTGGTATTCAAATTGTTGACACTAATGTTGTGGATAATGATGTGGACGAGGACGATGGAAGCATGAACGATAACCGTCCTATTGCTATGCGCAAGGCTCCCAGGATAACCAAGCCCTCTACTCGGTATCCCGTGGAAGATTTCGTTTCCTACTCGAAGGTGAGTTCGAGGTATAAAAGCTTTCTTACTCTTCTTGATTCTTATGATTTTCCCAGGAATGTTGCTGACGCAAAAGGTGATCCAAGATGGGTGTGTGCTATGGACGATGAAATAACGGCTCTAAAAAGGAACAACACTTGGGATGTTGTGGACATTCCCAAAGGTGCCCATCTGGTTGGTTCTAAATGGGTCTACACAATTAAGTATAACTCTGCTGGAAAAGTGGACAGATTCAAAGCACAGCTTGTTGCAAGAGGGTATAACCAGAAGTACGGGATTGACTATCTCGAGACGTTTGCTCCCGTGGCCAAAATGAATACGATCCGTGTTATTATCTGCCTGGCTGTACAGTTCTCCTAGAAGATGTATCAGCTAGATGTCAAGAATGCGTTCTTAAATGGAAATTTAAAAGAAGAGGTCTACATGAAGATGCCCCCTGGATACGGGGATCCAAGCAAGTGTTGTAGATTGAAGAAAGCGTTGTACGGTCTCAAGCAGTCACCTCGAGCTTGGTTCGAGAGACTGAGGATTGTGATGATCACTAATGGCTATCAACAGGCTAATAGAGATCATACCCTCTTCATTAAAAAGAGGGGCGATCAAATTTCTATCCTCTTGGTGTATGTGGATGATATGATTCTGATCGGTAATAATGATGAAGAAATATCCCGCCTAAAACAGGTTCTCGCTACAGAATTCGAATTTAAGGACTTGGGTAGGTTACAGAACTTCCTTGGTATTGAGATGGCAACTTCCCCTGGTGGCTTGTGTTTGAATCAACGGAACTATGCGCTCAATTTACTCAAGGACTCTGGTCTGCTTGGATGCAAGCCGGTCACTACTCCTATAGACGCTAACCATAAGCTCAGCAAAGCAGATGGTGAACCTCTCAATGAAGCTTCAACAGGGCGGTATCAGAAACTTGTTGGTAAATTAATTTACCTCACTCTCACGAGACCTGACATTACCTATGCTGTCAATGTGGTGAGCCAATTCATGCATGCACCCACAACAGTTCATATGAATGCGGTCAACAGAATTTTATGCTATGTGAAAAATTCCCCAGGCAAAGGACTTGTGTTTAAAAAACAAAATAGTGTGCACATTGAAGGTTACACTGATGCGGATTTGGCTGGATCTGTGGATGATAGGTGGTCAACATCAGGATATGCTATTTATCTGTGTGGTAACCTGGTCATATGGCGAAGCAAGAAACAGAATGTTGTCTCCAGGTCTAGTGCTGAAGCCGAATACATGGCCCTTGCAAATGGAGTCACTGAGATCATATGGTTGAAACTTCTCTTAGCCGAGTTGGGTGTTGTACCTATCATGCCATTGAAGATGTTATGTGATAATAAAGCCGCCATAAACTTAGCAAATAATCCTGTTATGCGTGACAGAACGAAGCATGTGGAGATAGACAAACATTTTATCCCTGAGAAGATTGAAGATGGCCAATTGTGTCTTCCCTACCTATATTCTGGTGATCAGATTGCGGATCTCTTCACAAAGGGGCTGCCTACGGCGATATTTGAGCTGAATGTAGGCAAGTTGGGCATGATCGATATATATGCCCAACTTGAGGGAGAGTGTTGAGTTGTAAATGGGTAAACGGGTCTTTGGATGAGGGACCGTTTACCCCGCCACCCTATAAATGTACCCATCCCCCCTCCTTTACAATTAACCTAGTGAAGAAAGAATCCTAATCCCTTTGAGAAGGAGATTAGGGTTCATGTGTGCCCCCGTGGTTTTTCCCTCATCGTAGGGTTTTTCACGTAAATCCTGGTGTTATTTCTTGTGTTTCTCAATGTTTGGTATTCAACAACCTCGAAGAGAATATTTACATGTGTTTACCTTAGAGATTTGCAATCGAAGGGAAGGAAGATCACGTTTGCATATTAAAAAGTTTTGATATTGAGTAAAGTAGATTTTAGATTGTGGTAGAAACAATTTAACTCTTTAGTGATTTAAAACTGAAAACAAATATGGTGTTTCTGTGCACATCAAAAAAAATATTAGATGGTTCCGTCATCGACTTAGTTATCTATGTTTATGACATGCTGATCTCAACAATGATAAATCCGAGATGAATACATTGATGACATTTCTAAAAGAGAAATTTGAGAAAGCGAATTTTAGGTATGCAAAAAAAGTTCTAAGCATGGGGATATTTCAAAATCACAAGTCTTGAAAACTAATGTTAAATCTACGAAGCTACATGCAAAAGGTTCTAAAGCTCTTTGGTAGTTTGATGCAAAGAATGAGAAGGTTTCTTTATGCCCCCACATCAAATTATCCACAAAAGTATATACATAGAGTGAGGATGAGCATGAGTTCATGTTACGAGTCCCTTACTCAAATAAAGTCAGAAGTCTTATGCATGCCATGATTTGCACTAGTCTAGACGTTGTCATAAGCAATTTGTGAATTACATGTCAAGTCCTTGCAAGAGACATTAGCTTGTAAAGTGGATCATGTTCAGCATTCGAGAGAAGTACAAATTGTTTAATTGCCTTCGTCGACACTGACTATATTCGAGATCACGACAAAAGGAGGTCCTCGACACTATATATATATATATATATATATATATATATATATTCATCGCTGGAAGATGTGTAGTTAGTTGAAAAGCAACTTTACAAACAAAATTTACACTTTCCAACACAGTGGATGGACATGCTAACAACAAAGGGGATAAAAAGGTTTATATGGCTAAAAGGAATTTTGTAGAGTAAAATCATGTTCAATCGACCATGATTGCTCGTTGTGGTAGTCAGGGTGTTGTTTCAATCGACCATGATTGCTCGTTGTGGTAGTCAGGGTGTTGTTCACTTGACGAAAAATCAGATGCACCATGAATGAACAAAGCGTATTGATGTAGGATATCATTTCATATGCGATGTGGTAGTTGACAATGAAGTTCAAGTAAAGCAGACCCCAACGAAAGACAAACATGATGGCAAAAGCTCTTCCACTAACGAAGTTAGAAGATTATTTCAAGTTAGTTTAGATAAACTGTGAGAAAGCTTAGTGGCAAAGAGATGCTACTTCACAACCTCACATGGAGTTCAGGTCAAGACAGATATTGTTAGATATGCATTGAATCATTTTCTCATATTTTATGATTTAGATCCTTATACGATTTGTATCAAAGTTTGTTGGATACAATTAAATCATCCTACCCTATTTCACATATTTGAATCCAATCCGATTTGTATTAAAATTTGGATCCTATTAAAATTAGGATTAGGAGGATTCATCCATTGGGCAATGTCATATAAACTCAACTGCAGATACAGTTTTGGAGGCAAAGCAATCATCTTTTTAAGACTTAGGAAAGAAGTAACATACTTTCTTAGGGTTCTTGTATTCTTTCTTCCCCATCATAATAGATTTGATCGACTTGATGTTATTTTTTACTCATTATACTGGAGGATTTTTCCACGTACATCCGCATACCTCGCTCCAGATTGCACATGAGAAAGCTTTGTGAAATCGTTTCTTCTATAATATGCACGAGAAAATTCTTGATTACCGAAATGTATGTCTTCAAGGGCTTGACGCGTCGTAAGATCTTGGTCAAAGGATAGAAATAATGCTCGAAGCCACCGAGGTCTACAATCCGTTTCAAAGGATGACACGTGAATAAATAAATAAATAAAAATACCGATCTAAATATGGAATCAGCCCTTGGGAAAAAAAATTGAATTTGGTAACCTAATTAATACGGTAAATTACTTTGGATCCTCATCTATCTATGGGTCGGATCCCATCTTTAAATTGTAAGATTCCGATCCCAGAACCGTTTAGGAAACAACAATTTTGGGGTTTACGACGAATATGCCTTTATTGGGAAGGGAATAGGAGTTGGTTCCAACTTTTAAACAAGTAAATTACAATTGGATCCCCATCTATGGATTCAATCCCGGAATGGATCCCCATCTTTAAACTGTAACGATTCGCGTACCAAGGCCGTCAACGTAATGAACTTTTTGGAGCTGATGACGAATATTCCATTGTTTAAAAATTGGAACCCAAAAACCAATCCCTTCTCGACAAGAGCATATTCATCATGAACCCTAAAATTTCTATTTCCTAAACGACCCTAGGACCCGAATCATTACAATTTAAAGATGGGGACCCATTCTGGGATCGAACGCATAGATGGAGGCCCAAATTGTAATTTACCCTAGGTTGGGTTCCAACTTTTAAACAAAGGCATATTCGTCATCAACCCTAAAAATTTCATTACATTAACAGTCACAAAATCCGAATCATTACAATTTAAAGATGAGGACCCATTCTGAGATCAAACTCATAGATGGAGAACCAAATAGATGGAGAACCAAATTATAATTTATCCTAATTATTAATACTGCATAGACTTTTCAGTTCCCGATTAAATTATAAATCCATTATTTATTATTCCGACCCGAATTTCACGTGCGTATCAGCGTAAGTGTATGGTCTTGACGATTTTGCAGGATGACGTCCCAAATATATGTACAACTCTATATTAGATAATATCGGATACGAAGATGAGATTCATTTGACTCTATTATTATATATACCAAGCAATAAAAGAACGTGAGAATGGAAATGCTCGGGATTTCATAAAAATAATAATCACACCTAGTTCTAGACAATAAAAAGGACCGGCTGCATTAAATGCAAGTGTATCTTGAATTTCTGCAATTTATTTTCGTTTTACTTAACATACTAAGTTTCGCTGCAACGGTAACAGTATACTAGTTGGACAACTACAAATACCAACTGCATTCAAAGAATAAGTGTCACAAATTTCAGCAATTTACTTATGTTATGATTTACATAAATCCTCATTAAATGCAGCCCTAGTTATAGTTAACTTGTTACCTATAAAAACAGATTGTTACACAAAAGGCTTTTGCAAACGCCGCACCCTCTTTTTCCTCAAAAAAAAAACTGAGATATTATAAAGCTCGCCAAAGGCCCCCCCCTCCCTCACAGAGTATTGTACGCTAGCTGATTTGCGGCATGATGTAATTAAGGGATTTTTACCCGGCAGACCCTATAAACTTTGCCAATCACCTCCACTACCTTTGAAACAACCTAATTCCTCCCTCGACCCCGTAAACTTGCCAACTCTTACCCAATGAACCCTCCGGGTAATATGTTTTAAGCCCGTGGGGGATCTTAGGGTAATTTATATGGTCGATGAGGTAATTACGTTGTGCAAAAGATCGTAGAGATATTTTAAAACGTTTATAGGGTCTGCTGGGTAAAAATCCCTATAATTAATTATCTTACAAGATATAGAACACCTGCTTAAATGCAAGCGGATTCGGACTCTCACCTGGGCAGCACTTTAACCTTACCCCGAACCCATTGATCAGGTAAAGCATCCAAAGCTTTAATCTAGAAACCATAACCAAGAGCTTTGATTCCCAATTGATACTAATGGCCCAAGGGTAGTGCACCGCATCCATTGCAAATAATAAACGAAAAAAAAATCATGACAAGGAGCCTATTCAACATTGCCAAGACTAAAGTAATTGGACTTAGTTCAGACCTATGCTGAGGGTTACATGAGAAGATGGAGGTTTCCTGTCCGTTCGATGTACGACCTAGACAATATGGAAGAGGGATTTCTCAACGAAAACATTACATTTCAAAGGACCTCAAAAATATTCTCCATCAAAATAGTTACTACACTTGATAAGATTGCATAATTAAGCATATACCTATATATGTTATCTAAATTTGGAAGGAAAATCATCGCAAAAAATTGAGGCTCAATTAGAGGATTTGAGCATTTTCTTGTAGTCTTGAAAGGTACCAGCGAATGGATTCACCTTACCCTCAGAAACTGCCCACAGCTCGCCAACACTTCCAGATATCAGATGCTCGTCGTGGCTCACCTGACAAAAATCCATAACAATTGTCATGAGAGGATATAAGCGCGAGGACAGTGCTCAAAATAACCGGGAATTACCATCAAGACACCGCCTTGGAAGAGCACAAGACCCTGGATAAGTGCTTCAACAGCATCCAAGTCCTGCAAAAAAATAATGAAATTCGCTTCACCAAGTTACCAAGCATCGTGGCATGGTTAGCAACATCTAACTTTAAAACCGATGAAATATCAAGCAGCATGTATACGGGATTAATCACTAGCTGTGAAAGTAACAGAGACCGCTATGCCTGTTTGTGCTGCATGAGCAACATATACTCTTTATTCCTCCTATTGAGCTACAGGGATGAGGGATTTTTTATTTCTCAAAATAGTAGCAGACTATCGCCTGATGGTATCTATCACATGAAATATTTCTGTACATTATGGGTCTGCGCAATATCTATTACGTGAAAAGATCAGTACAGGTAAATGACAGGTTAATTTTAATCATAGTTCTTACAGATGCCAGAAAGAACACTTCTTGTGGGTCTTAATTTATAATGATAGAAGAGGATGATGAACTACAATCTGCCTACAAGTGGGCATCGAAAAATATGCCCACAAGTGGAAAAGATGGGTGGCGGAAACATAAAAATTACGGGCTTCCTAGCATTTAACATTCAATGCTGTCAGTAAGTATACTCACAAGGTGATTGGAAGGCTCGTCGAGAAGGATAATATGTGGCTTCTTGAATGTGATCTTTGCAAATGCAACCCTGCTCTTCTGACCACCTGAAAGAGTAATCATATGTTGCCGTTTAGTCAGAGTGACATTTCAGAACAAAGTCGCCAGAAAGCATGGTTATGCCCATAGAGATTTGTTGAAGCCCAATGTATAAAACAAAAAGGACTCACCTGATAATGTATACATTGGTTGAAGCGCAAGATTTCCGGTCACACCGAAGGAGCCTAAGTGAGCTCTAAGTTTTTGCTCAGGGACACCCTGAATAACCAGGTTACAACACAATTTTTGAAGAGATTGAGACCATAAATCACGGGGTATGTATTATAACCATTAAACGAGCATAACAACGCCTGGCTAAAGCAAAGACATAAAAAAAACGATGATACTGATGGCTATTATCATTTTCCTTTTTCTGTACATAGGAACCAGATTCCCCAAAAAAACAGGAAAGGGGCATATAAAACATTAAGCTATCTGCAGGAAATCATCCTAGTTGGAACTTGGGAACGACATTGAAAACACAAGGAGAATTAAGAGGTTATTCCAAAAAAAAGACTAATGATCCCACCTATGCAAGACTCCTCTGGTGTGAATATCAAAGCTAGTTAAGGGGCAAATACAAAAAGACTCATGACCCCATTGATGCAATATTCCAATGACAACTACAAGCATGCGCACCACTCCCACAACCACATGTGTGCACCCCCACACATTGCATCACAAGCTGCAATATATACTGACAACTACAATGAATGCATTGCTAGGTGGTAAATATATCCCAGAATACACTCATAAGCTAGTAATTTCACAAGGACGTGAACAGCAACAGAATGTTTTTGTGTTGACCGACTGGATACTTTAAACATAATAAAGGAAGATGGAGAAACAGGTTATATTTGGTAGAATATGTTTCCATTATCCAGCATTGCAAAAATTAAAGTAAACCAACTGCCAACCTTGATCTCTGATAAAATCCTTTAAGTTCCTATAAAAAGAACTTTAACATATAGAGCACTCAAATCATTATTCGAAAAAACTTTAAAAATTATATAACTACACTGATAACCACAAAATAGGAAAATCAACAGTGATAATTCCGAGGTTTATCTTCCTACTGGAGAAAAGCTTCATCGCAAAAATCACCGCAACATTATTTCTGGATCCTTGCTTAATTTACACATATAGCCCAAAGGCATATGTTTGTGTTCCAAACCAAATGATCAGGTATCCAGCATACCAAACAGAACCATCCAGATAGTACTCAATGTAATTATAAAACCTAGTACATAGACACATCAGATAACGGGCTCTGAAATTGTGAAATTATGAGAAAATATCTCCAAAACCCAGGAGAGAGACACCAGACAATTCGAACTAACAAGATAAAATTAAGCCATTTTAAAATTACATCCACTACAAATTCTACATTTGCATGCTCAAAAAATTCTTGAACTGATACGTGGTTTCCTTGGTAATAACAGTGCTGAACAAAAATACATGCCCATAACATGCAAGTAAGCAACTAAATAAATTTTATCAACTTACGGGGTAGCAGCGCATCATGTACAAAAGCGGATTTGAAGATAAATCAAGACCATCAACGTGATGCTGGCTAAATACAGCCATTCGAACCTGCAAACAAAAAGATAAGTGCAATATAGCAGGCCAATATTTCATTAGTTTAGGATCACTATTAGGTTACTGTTCAAATATGGTGTTAACTCAAAATACATAAATGTAGATTCATTAAATAAATCTTCCACTATGAATGCTGGCTTGCAAGTTTCCTCTAAATCTTCCACTATGATAGAAAGTGAAGACAGGACCAAACCAGCTTTGGGATGTGTGTAGGCTCCAAATTAGTCGACACTGGCATGACCCTAAACATTGCAATATATCTCTATATCGATGACTTGGGTGTGTCGATATTCCAATGTATACCGATTTCCCAAATACCCGTGAGATATCGGCATATCGATCGCTCGGAATTTGGAATTTTCAGCATACTTTTTCCCCGATATGGACGGACACCATCGATCTTGGTCATATATAACTCGATATCACCAATTTTTTCTGTTTTAGTGGTCGATTTGTTCGAGATTTTGCTTCTCTACTATTAGTATTAATAATACAATATGATTTATATATTTTGTTTCGAGTCGGGGACACTACACCCAACGAAACCCCCTGTTTTATGTAGGCTTCGCCCCCAATTGGCAATAAAGATGAAATAACTCTAAAGCTGATAAAGCTAGAATCACAGATCCAGAATTTCAATCGGTATTAGTAACTATTCGTAATATAATAACCCAGAATCACAGACCTCCCAGAGCGCTTGGTCAAGCCTTTAATGAAATATTTAGCGAATTGGTTCGAGCTTGCATGTAGACAAAAGAGCTCCGACTGAGGGACTGAATAGACCCTAAAGACCCTTCGATTGAGCAATGGTTGCGGCTAAGGAATTATATTGTATATAATATAGCATGTTGTATGGGTATTTCTATCTTCTTTGTCTCACAACTATTGAGATATATCACAACAACAACAGCAAAGCCTTTTCCCACAAGTAGGGTCGGCTACATGGATTCTTCGCCTCCATTCAGACCTATCTTGGGTCAATCTCGGGCTTATATCCAAAAAATTAAGATCCCTTCGTATAGTCTCTTTTCAACAATTCTTGGGTCGTCCACGCTCTCTCTTAGCATACTCAACATCCCAACACTTGCAACTCCTAACTGGCGGCTGACGCATCAGCTGACCTTCTTTGCAAATGATCAAATCAACTTAAGCGGTTTTTTCGCATCTTATCCTCGATGGGAGTTACACCAACATCTTTCTAATTGCATCATTCCGAATCCGATCTTTACGTGTGTGTCCACACAACCACCTTAGCATTTTCATTTCCGCTACAACCATTCTCTACACATGTCCATGATTCACAAGCCAATATTCACATCCATAGAGCATAGCAGGTCTCACAGCTGCTTTGTAAAACTTTCCTTTAATTTTTAAAGGAATTTTCTTATCACAGAGAACAACAAAGGCTCCTCTCCACTTTAGCCATCCTGCATTTATTCTATTAGTAACATCTCCATCAATTTTCCCATCATGTTATAAAATAGATCCCATATATCTAAAAGAATCTTGAACTATTGAGATATATAAGGCGAAAAAAGCAGCTTCAATTGTATATATTGTTCTGCTGCACTTCGTCCCATCTTTTACCTTGTCTAATATATACCATTTGCCCGAGTTTCTTGTACATGTTCATCAATCTCTCTCAGGATCCTAGGCCTCAATTACAAAGAAACCACTTCCGGGACCGGCTATCTATATATAAAGTGATGGAAAGGGTATCGGACGATAGTTCGGTAAGAGAAGATTTATTTCCAACATATTTTAATTCATCTTCTTTCATTCAAAAACATGGTTATTATTAATGGTGTTCTTTAAGAAATATGTTATTATGTTCATTGGCTTATTTATTTGAATTCCGTTATAGCTTAGCATTTTGTTTATGCATACATACGGAAACAAAAACCATTCTAAATCTTGAGAAAATGGGGCAGTGGGGCGGATGCCGCGGATCTAATCGGTTACATCTCCTTTCCATTCAAGAGTTCTATTCTGTGAAACTATATCTATATATAATGGAAAAGAGGGGAAATACCTTCACCAACCTCAGACATCTTCGCTGACATTCACATCCTCTTTCAGAAAAGACCGACTACAATCTCTCTTTCCAGGCAGAAGATCCGCAACCTGGCTTGAGTCCACTAGATAGCCTAGCCTGACCTCACACAGGAAATTCAGACTCATTCATACCCACCTCCTCTCCTATCAGCTTCTCCAGAGGCCTCTTTGTCGCGATGTAATATAAATATAATATGCTAAATTCATCTCCCTTTATATCTTTAAATTGTTATTGTTCAAATTTCACCATTTTAATAGATCATACATGCCAGCAATTAGTAGCCATCAACAAACATTGACAACAAGGATATATGCGATATAATATGTATTGCTATGCTAAATACACTACATTCTTGCATATAAGTGTGTATTTGTATGTTATTTATTGTTTTAAGACTTGAGATAAACTTATTTTTAAAAAAATATATTTTTTTACACCATTTCCATGATTTCCATCAATGTCGCCAATACATCCTGATATATCTCATTTCGGGCAGATTGATATGATATCAATATTGATATTTCAAACATTGAATACTACAAAGTGAAAAGGTTAGCTATAACTAGTGTGGATATTAGCATATTCTAGTCTTTGCATAATGACAAATATTTGTTCATTGTTTTCAAAAGAAAGCTACACTTAAAAGAACATCATGCACAATCACCTCCAGAATTATATACATCAAAATGCAATTAGCAAGTGAAAAAGTATAAATTTCTGGAACTTGTAAAGAATACGAAATTCATATATTAAATAAAAACAAACTACCTGTGGAAGATAATGAAAGACTAAAGTGCATGCTTTATTCTGGAGGTCTAGGGGTCCTTATATAGGAGGAAACCCAAGAGACATCAATATTGGAAAACATACAAAACTAACCCGAAAGGGATTTACAATGAATAATAAGTGCAGTAAGAATATATATTACTAACACTCCCCCTCAAGTTGGAGCATATCTATCAATCATGCCCAAATTGGAAACTATCCACGAGAGGTGCTTCTTGGGTAAGACCTTCGTGAATACATATGCAAGCTGAAGATCTGTGGTGATGTGAGGAGTAGTAATCTTCCCAATCCGGACGACGTCGGGAACAAAGTAGCAGTCAATCTCTATATGTTTAGTTTGTTCATGGAACACAGGATTTGTAGCAATGTAGGTAGCAGACTTGTTGTCGCAATATAATGGTATGGGAGTGGTGATAGCAATGCTGAGTTCTTATAGAAATGTCAATAGCCACGTGATCTCACAGGTAGCTTGGGACTTGCCATGTACTGTGCTTTTGCACTGGATCTAGATACAACTATATGTTTCTTTCTTCTCCAAGTAACTAGGTTTCCTCCAACCGTAATAGCGTATCATGTGTTGGAGCGACGATCTTCTGGCAAGCTTGCATAATATGCACCAGCATAGGCGATAACATTGGTGTAGCCATTTGTACCATAAAAGAGGACACATTATGGTGATTCCTTCAAGTATCGTAGAATCTTGAGGACATCCTGCCAATGACTGTAACACGGTTACTTCATGTGTTGGCTAGCTCTGCTCACTGCATAAGAAATATCTGTTATAGTGACAGTGAGGTAAAGAAGTTTGCCAAACATGCTTCTGTATTGAGTACATCTTCGAAGACCGGATCAGATGAAGAGGAGTGCTTCTTCGGATAGGCAAGAATACCAGATGGCTTGCATCCAAGTAGTAAGGATATCCAGACAGTATTTCCTCTGTGAGAGATAAATTCTTTCTGTAGTGCGTAGTACTTCTATGCCTAAGAAATTAAGGCCTTGGTTTTTAGTACCCCATTAGCATCATCTCCTGTAACAACCATATCATCCACATAAACAGTAAGTATAACAGTAACAGTTGTCCATTTTCTGACAAGCACTAAATAGTCAAAAGTTATTTGTTGATTATTGTAGTAAGTCTGTCAAACCATACCCTTGGGCTCTGCTTCATATCATATATTGCCTTGCAAAGTCGACATACACACTCCCCCTCGACTTCGTAACCTAGAGGTTGCATCATGTACACTTCTTCATCAAGATCACCATAAAGGAACGTGTTCGTCACACCCAGCTGAAAGATGAGGCAAGCCTTTTGGTTGCCACTGAAAGAATCATCCTTATTGAGCCCATCCGTGCAACGATGAGAACGTCTCGAAGTAATCCACCCCATATGTTTGTGCAAAACCTTTGTCCACAAGGCGAGCTTTTAATATGTCAATGGAACCGTCTGGTGATTGCTTAATTGTGAAGATCCATGTGCATGCCACACGTCTAGTCCTCTTGGGACATTGCACCAGATCCCATGTCCCTCTGGAGGCGAGAGCCTCCATCTCTTCATTCATGGCCTGTCGCCATCTTGAATCCTGCAAAGCACTATAGTAGTTTCTCGAAATGGAAATAGTCATGAGAGCATCTGCATATCTTCTATCAGTGGATGACTAACTAGCAGTAGAAGTGAAATGAGACATGGGATGAAAAATGCATTGCCTCTTTGTTCTTCGCAGAGTCAGAGGAAGCTCCTGAGTAGGGGTGTTTACGGGACGGGTACCCGACCCGTTCGTTCTTGACCCATCCTGCCCCATTATTAATAGGTTACGGGTCAACCTGACCCGTTGCAATGGGTCCCCGTTTCTAATGGGTACCCGATTCATTTGAATGGGTAACGGGTATCCATGGGTACCCGGGTATCTCTTCCAAGAAAAATGATCCCTACATCATCTATTCATTTACATTTATTGGAAGGGCAGATTAGTTATAAAATCTATCATCGTATTCTTATATTATTTGATAGTTTTAAAAAATGCTGAAGTTATGATAGAAATTACATATGAAATAAAAATATATTTGATTACATACGTACCTAATTAAGAGGAGATTAATTATACATTAGACAACGTGTCAATTGTAGGAGTGTTCGATCGAAATATTATTGTTGATTTCTAGGGTAAATTTATTTATATCTGTAGAGATATCGCATTCGTTTATTCATAATTTATTGCAAGATTGTTCGATTGAAACACTATAAAATTATTTTTATCCGGGGATATGTATCCTCGTATCTGATTTATCATTGTATCCTCTTATTCATATTTTTTTGCAAAAAGATTCAATTGGAATTTGAAACATTTTTAATGAGTTCTACAATTAAATTATTTGTATCCGCGCATGGACCAATCAAGGAGAAATCTCAAACAAAACTCCACCGTCACTCCGATTGCAATTAATAAAGCTTAAATAAGACATCTTATTATAGAAATCACGAGTTCTATAATCGAAATCTAATTCATAATGAAGCCGATTTGATTGTAATGCATTTGCATTATTTAATATATTAAATTGTTAAAGTTGTATTATTAATTAGCAGACTATACAATGAGTTGCATTAATTTATAACTATATTATTTCCGACTAAATAAAGCAAGGTACGATGAATGCCATATTAATTTTTATTATATTAAATAATAATATTATTATATTATTTCCAATTAAATAAACTAGCGTATGTATGATACAATTATTATAATGTCTATTATATTAAGTTATCTTAGAAATATTATGTCTTAGTTATATTATTTTCGATTAAGTCGTAATGTAATGTATGATCTATTATATATCTAATATATTATATTATATTATGTCACATTGCATTGGTTTTAATACAAATTTGATAAACAAATCTCATACGTTCATATTATTTACTATATTATAAGTTGGTATTTTAATACTAATTTGATGTAATCTTATCGTTATATATAAATTATAAAGTAATTAATGTGAAGACATCATCGAGTCAGGCAAACCAGAGTTCGTGCAGGTTCGGGCTGTACCCGACTCGATTTTGAAATTTTGGAGAATTGAGGGTTCAGGCTCTATCCATATATAAATCGAATCCAGGTCGGGTTCAAGATTTTACATGTTGAGTCAAGGTCGGATCCAGGCTAATCCGGTCCTATGATCCATCCTATACATTTATATACATATCAAAATGGTAACAGATATTTCCATTTGCACTTAAATTTAAGATAACATATTTATTATATCTTCTAGTAGCCATATCAAATCCGATTAATTTCATATCCGCATTCGTTTTTAGTGTATGATCTTTTTTTAGTGTATGATCTTACGTTTTCAAATTTATTGATATATGTATTAATAACCGTATTTTTATCATAAAATAGATATCAATAATGCAATAACTATATTTGTACCATATTTATCCTTTTGCATTCTTTTGAATTAATGGGTAAGTGAAAACTTCCAATCGGGTACATGCGGGTACCCACCAATCCATATGGATTTTTTGGATGGGCCATGGGTCAGGACATAACAGGTACCCGACCCGATATTTCCAAACGGGTACCCGTGAGTTTAGGGTCAAAGTGTATGGGTCAAAAAGGGTACCCGCTTGACCCAGATTTTTTGAATACCCTACTCCTGAGGACCATCCAGGATAGCAGTGAAGGGGACCCTTGAAAAAGGCGTATCATCCTGCAAAAAAGATAAAGGTAAAGGAACATCTGGTGGTGGAGATATGTGCTTGTGCTTATAGAAAATGGACGGAGGTGAGAGGTCCAGAGGAATGTCAGTAACATATTGAGTGAAGAAACTGGTCTGCTAAAAAAAGGTTACATCTGTAGAGATAAAATAATGATGTTCAAAAGGATCATCGCACATGTAGCCATTTTGAGTATGAGAGTAACCTAAGAAAACACATTTGATTGCACGAGGAGATAGTTTGTTTGCATGTGAAAATTATGGACAAATGCTACACAACCAAAGATTCTCAAGGGTAGAGGAAAGGGGGACCCAGTTGGGTATATCAGAGAGAATGGAGTGGAGCCATTTAGGGAAGTGGAGGGGACTCAGTTGATAAGGTGGACAACGGTAAGAATTGCATCCCCCCAATAGGTTTTAGGAACTTCATCTGGGTGAGGGAGTGAGCAATTCTTAGTAGATGTCTGAGTTTTCTTTCTGCTACCTCGATTTGCTGGGAAGTATACGGACATGAGGTCTAATGAATGGTGCCATGGAAGCAAGGAACTTTATTAGGTCTTGTTGGGTAAATTCCAAGGCATTATCAGAACAAAAAAAATCGTATACCAGAGGAGAAAATACTCTTGATATAATGAAAGAAATTTTTGTTAATATTATTAATCTCATAACGCTCTTTTTAACAGATAGACCCAAGAAGACCTACTATAATCATCAACAAAAACGACAAAATACTCGTGTCCACTCAGGTACGGACCAAACAACGTCCCCAAATATCACAATGGACTAAAGAGAAAAAAGCTTCGTGACGTGGCTCAGTATGAGCATGGAAAGACGCTCGATTATGTTTCCCGAACTGACACGCCTCACACTCAAGAGGCTTGAGCGTAGAGAGTTCGAGGAATATTAAAGAGATGGCTTTGGCAGACAGATGACCGAGGCAAAGGTGCCAAAGAAGAGGATCTTCAGAGATTGACGTAGTGTCAGCAAAACCAAAGTCGGAGGGAATATCAAGATAATAGAGATCGTTCTTCTCATGTTCCGCCACTAAAAATCTGTCTCGTCCGAATGTCTTGAAAATAATGACATAACTCATCAAAAATAACTCGACAGTTAAGCTCTGTGCACAACTTTCGAACAGATAAGAGACTAAGTGGAAAGTCAGGAGCGTAGTGAACACCGGTAAGCTGGAGTTTGGAGGAAAACTCCATAGTGCCCAGTGCCCACAATAGTAATAGGTGAATGTGCTCCATTGGCAACACGAACAATCTTCACAAATGAAGACGACAGTGAAGATGTGAGAAGACCACCTTCTTCCGTCAGATGAGTTGAGGCACCAGAATCAATGATCCAAGCAGGGCAAGATGCAGAAGCAAAGTTAGCATTGTACCTAAAGTAGTGGCCAAACTAGCAGTAGGAGCAGAAGCACTAGTGTCACTAGCGGAGTAGGGTACTTCTGCAGTAGTTGACGAAGATGAGCATACTCAGATGCAGTAAATGATGTCTGACTGTCACTAGAAGGATGATCATGTGAGGCGTCGGCAATATCGTGTGAGCCTTCATATGAGGTTGTCTCATAGGCATTGTTGGCATTAAGAGGCATACCATACTTTTCCCAACAACATTCTAACAAATGATTCCAGTGTCCACAATGTGTGCATGCTGGATAGCGGGCAGCAGTAGGATCACGTCCGCATCCGCGACCTACATCACGTCCTCGTCCAGACTCGCGACCGCGACCACGGCCAAAGTCTCGACCATGTCCTCCCTAGTAGTTGGATCGTCCTCTAGCAAAATGGTTGTAATCTTTGTAGATAGAGGAGGTGGAGGAGATTCAAGTTCCTATAACCGACCAAAGATGGTCTCAAGCGTGGGTAGTGCAACAACAGTAAAAAATTGGTCCTTTGTAGGCTTGTATAAGGGATGTAATCCTGACAAGAAGCGATACACTTGCCACTCTGCATGTTCTCCTATTTGTTTGTCATAGTAAGCAGGCTGAAAGATATACAAAGTAGCTCCACAAACAAACCTATGAGAAATCTGTAGTACTCGACCAAGGATTTATCTCCTCGATTTGCAGACCAAATCCATGTGTAGATGTCCGAGAGCCTAGACTTGGTTATCTTTAGGGAATAGGTATTCTCAAGGCTCTCCCACATTGCCTTTGCCGTCTCCTTGTAGAGAAGATTCGATGCTATATTCGGATCGATGTTGTTGGTCATACAAGTAATCACCTAGCAGTTGTCGACATACCAGGTAGCGTAGTACTCGTTCGTCTGCTTGGGTGGATCTTTAGTAAGAACATAGTTCTTTCGCTGACCACCAATAAACACCATGAATGATCGAGACCAGAGTACATAATTCTCGGAGCCCTTTAGTTTGATAGAAGTGTTATGTAACATCTCAAAAGAAGTTGGGTATAGGGGCTTGGGCTCTGCAGACGCCATGGTGGCCGCACGAGTCAAGAAAAAGTGACAAGATAGTTCTTGTAGTCTTACTTAAGCATTAATGAGACATAGCAGTACATCAATGAGGAAATCGATTGTCGTAGAGGATTCGTAGGAGGCGTACAACCTACTGGTGGCGAAAGAAGCAATCACCAAGGCATTTGGCAGTACTACAAGTCCACCAAAGATGCCTTAATCGAATAGGGCAACGTCGCTAGAGAAGCGAATGGTAATCACAATGGTCCTGGAGCCCCACGGGAGAACCCCTGTTTGCAGGCATAGAAGGAAATATCGCGATATATCGTCGATATATCGATATCGATATGAGACAGATATCGGTATCGATATGCCGATATATCCTCTTTTCCAGGCCATTCCTTCACAAAAGATCGTTGATGTGGGTGATATTTCGTCGATATATCGTTGAAATATCGTATCGATACGATATCGAAATGATATCGATATTGCTTTCCATGGTCGCAGAATGGCAGTGGCGGAGCCCAACACGAAGGGTCTAGGTCGCAGATAACACTGCTGGCGATGCCCTAGGTAGCCCTCACAGCAGTACAAAGAGGAGGGCGACAACAGAGAGGGAGGTGGCGTCCTACAAGGAGGAAGGCGACAGTACTGGGCTCCGTTGGATGGTGACGGTGCTACAGGATGGCGGCAACGCAGGGGTTTGGCAAAGCGCGTCGCTGGGGCGATGTTGGAGGCATATACCTCAATCGGATGAGGTACAAGGTCCTCAACGGGGTGGCGCAAAGGCCTCAAGGAGGCGCGAGGTGCGGCAGATGGTGGTTTCGAACCACCTAACGGTGGCGCTGGAGCGCCTAGAGGAGGTGCAAGCCCTCCTGCTGGTGGCGTGGGAGGCGCCTAGAGGAGGTACAGGTTTGGTGGCGGCTGCTTAGGCAACTTGGGGCTGGTGGTGGTTGTGGGATTTAGGTTAGAACATCGGTCTAGGACCGCTGCTTTGATAGCATGTGGAACATAATGAAAGAATGGAATTGCATGCTTTATTCTAGAGGTTTATGAGTCCTTATATAGGAGGAAACCCTAGAGAGCTCAATACTGGGAAAAATACAAAACAATCCCTAAAGGGAATTACAATAAATAATAAGAGCAATAAGAATATATATTACTGTAAGAATATATATATTACTAACACTATTGATATATCATAACACGAAATAATAAACTAGTAAGACGTGAGAAAGATAACAAATAGGAGATCCTTACACTACAGCATACCAGCACACACACACACACATATATCACAATAAGCTTTTATAGATGGATCATGGAGCAAATGGATAAGATTCTTCCACAAATCACACAAAGAGATATTTGTTTGGGTAGGGAATTGAATGAACATGTGGAAATAGATAATTCGGAGTTTCAATTATACATGCACGACCTAAGAAAGTTATGAGATAATTTCAAGCTAGCTAAGAATCCAAGATCTTACATAAGGTGTGTCACGGATGATGAAAGAGTACAAGTGTCAAGAGTCACTATAATGGATAGGTGGACTAATAATTTTAGAAGTTTTTTAAATAAACAAGGTGGTGCAGATCAATTTCAATGATCATGTATGTTATCAACATATTACAAGAGGGAAGGCGGCAAGGACCAAATAATATTTCTCTGGATGCGTAGAAGTTTCAAGAGAGAGATATTGCTTGGCTTACAAATATTGTTGAGAGGTGAGAGTTTTACACCCCTCTTGAGTGTATTCTCAATCATTTTTTCTGTAAATTTTTGGTGTAACCCTAATCTTAGGTATCTTCCTAAAAAAAAGTAGAGGCATAAGTGTTATTGGCAAATCTTGTGATGCAAAAATAAATTTTCGCAACGACAGAAAAATAAATTTATTTGAACGGTGGATTTTGGTGGGAAAATAGAGGGGTTGAGAAGAGAGGCTCGTCGGAGAACGAGAGATTTGGGGAGGAAGAACGTGTCGATCGCGTGGGGGAGAGAGATACGAGAGGGAGAGAGATAAAATCTCAAAGTTTGTATTCACTGAACTGATTACATAAGTAGTCCATCATCCCTTTATATAGGAGGGATGAGAATACCAAAAATAGAAAAACAACTAATTATCCTAAATTGACTCTAACTAAGTAACCGACTAATTTCAAAATTCAAATCGTTAACAAATTAATCGAGATCACATGCGATCTCGTTTATTTTAATTAAAATGGCGACAACTCAAATAAACGTAAACAAAATTAACGGATAAAATTAAATAAATATGCGGCTCTATATTTTGATTCCACGCACGCTGCATCAACTCTCCTCCGCTTTTAAGAATTCGTCTCCCGACGAATTGTTGGATCTGCAGGCTTGGAGGCTGATACTTTTGACTCCGCGATGTCGGTCAGCCCATGGAAGAATTGGTGTGGAGCGAATGGCGGAATCCATACTTGCGCGACGCGGGTGTTGGCGTCGTGGGCTTCGTGGTGGAAGAGCAGGTGCGGCGCATAGGCGGGCGTCCATCCGATTTTCTACCCGTTGACGTGGTGCTCGAAGAATTGACGAGGCATCTTCATGACGATAAACTCGGCCCGTGAAGAGTCCATAGAAAAACAATAGCACAAGGATAGCAGAGGAGATGTGTCCAATAAATGAAGCCATGGGGTCTTTAAATAGGTGAAACCCATGGTCCTGGTCCTAATAAGATAATGAAGTCTCCCAAATTTCCTCTTTTCAGCACTTTTCTTTAAATTTTTCTGCCACAGGGGGTTTGGTTGCAATTTTCGCACCCCTTCAATTAAACAAAGATTGTGAGAAGGGTTCTTGTCTTTTCCTTTTGAATCAAAATCTTTGCATGGGGGGCCCTTCCTGTAAATTTTCCAAAGTAATTCCCAATCCCACATTCCAGGGGATTCAAACCCCTTAGGTTTCGGATTTCTTGTTAGGGCTCGGCATCTTTTCCTCTGATCGTGGCGGTGTCATCGACGATTCCAGGTGCGGCGCTGAGCTCGTCGACTAGGGTTGCGGTTCGCGGTCGCGTGGTTGCGCGCGAGTTCGCGAGGACGACCGCGTGTGTATCCTTGCTGGTGGCGGCGCACGGTGATGCGGGGGCCACGAAGGGGCGATCTGTGGAGAGCCGCCGGGGGTATCAGGAAGGATCGTAGGCTGCGGGGAAGGGTCTGTGATGGGTCGGGGGCATTGGCGAAGGCTTATGGGGTGGCGGTAACGGGGCTGGGGTCGCAGGCGCAGAGGTGGCGTCGGTGGCAAGCGGGAGAAGGGCGGTGGTGGTGGAGCAGGGAGGCGCGTCGGAAAGATGCGGATGGCGGCGGACTGGGGTGGTGCGGCGAGGGTTGGGGAGGCCGGGGTTGGCATCGGCGAGGCTGGGGGCTGGGTTGGAGCCGCAGGGGCTGCGAGCAGGGGGCCCGAGGGTGCGGGGCTGGGTTGGGCGAAGGCGAGGTGGGTGATGGGGTAGGGGAAGGTTGGCGGGGCTGGGAGGGTTAGGGGCAAGGGGGTGGTAGCAGGTACGGGGGCCTAGGCTGCATGGGAAGGGGCTTCGAGGATGGGGGCTGGGAGCGTGGGGGTTGCGACAGTAGGGAATGGCAGCGATGGCGGCGTTGGGGGACTCACCATGGGTGAAGAGGATGGGGCAGAGATCGATTTCGGGGGGTCTTGCAGGTTCGAAAGTACCTGATCAGCAAAGCAGTCGGCCGTTTTTTCCCTCGGGAACGGTCTGGACAGCGATCGCGTCTTACTTAACGGCGAGGTGTTCTTCGTCAATACTCTGGATAATGGCTTCGGTGATTGGTATCATTGGAGCCTTTGATTTGGCAGCACATAGGGCCCCGAAGTTAGCCATAAGAGCTCGAAACTCGGAGTGGAACGTGGTTTGTAACTCCCGTAGCATGCGCATCGTCTCCTTGTTGTGGGTGTCGATGGCTCGACGTTTTCGTTCGGACGAACGATAGTCCCTTGAAGCATGTCGGTGCGAACGTCTGGACGGATCGTCAGATCGTGAGAACGATCTGTAGGCCATGCTCTGATACCAATTGAAGCAAAAATAATTTTCGCAACGATGGAAAAATAAATTTATTTGAACGGTGGATTTTGGTGGAGAAAATAGAGGGGTTGAGAAGAGAAGCTCGTCGGAGAACGAGAGATTTGGGGAGGAAGAACGCGTCAATCGCGTGGGGGAGAGAGAGACGAGAGGGAGAGAGATAAAATCTCAAATTTTGTATTCACTGAACTGATTACATAAGTAGTCCATCATCCCTTTATATAGGAGGGATGAGATTACCAAAAATAGAAAAACAACTAATTATCCTAAATTGACTCTAACTATTTAACCGACTAATTTCGAAATTCAAATCGTTAACTAATTAATCGAGATCACAGGCGATCTCGTTTATTTTAATTAAAATGACGACAACTCAAATAAACGTAAACAAAATTAACGGATAAAATTAAATAAATATGCGGCCCTATATTTTGATTCCACACTGCATCAGCTTGTAATAACACAAATGCAATGATGTTGAAAAGAAGAATTGTGTCAAAGGAAAAACAAGTCCTAACTCCTAACATCATCAATAAATATAAAGTACATATAAAATGACTAGAATAACTAAAAATTAAACAAGTATACCGATGCTTAATAAATGAATTATTAACGCAAGCAGTCTGTCAAATTTTATTTAATAATTTAAAGCATAGGAATACAACCAAATAAATATATTTGTGGTCATATCACAAAAACTATAAAACATAGTTAGATTTTCAATTAACAAATTATATGATTTTTTGTTGACAATTGTTATACCAATTTAGCACAGTGTAAAAGTTATTTATATTAGTAAATTAGATCAAGTAAATGCAATGTGTACAAGTGATAGCTTTAAAAAATACACTAAAACAGAGGCTTACATCTCGTTTATGCTTTACCGACTAAAGACTCACCTCAATTGTTTGGGGTGTACACATCTCAACAAACTAGATTGAGGTTTAACCCTCAATGTGTAAGGCATCGAGGAAAGCTTCTTAGAATCAAGGTTCCAAAAGTATCAAAAAACCTGCTTAGTTCCACACTCGGTAAATCTACATCCGAGGCCATACACCTTCTCAAGCATATAATGAGTATTCAGAATAAGAAAAAGAGACCTTAATGTATTTTTTATCGATTTGGAAAAGACTTGTAATATTATATTATATATAGAAAAAACAATTCTAGAGAAAAAAGGAATGCATATTTTGTATATAAATTATACAAGAGATGTATGATCAAGCAACATCTTGTACGACAAGTCCAACTAATTAAGAGATCATTTTGATATCAACATTGATCTACAACAAGGAATAGCCTTGAATCCAATTTTTATATGGGTTATGAATGCATTAACAAATCACATACAAGGGGAGGTGCCTTGATGTGTGTTATGTGCACATAAATTTGCACATAAGATTGTTTCCGTATACGAGATAAGAGATACAATCAACAAGAAGCTTGAGCTTTGGAGGGAGAACCAGGAAAGCAAGGGAAACTAGGGAGAACCAGGATCAAGTATATAAAATGTAAGATAAACGACAAAAAAGTTATAGATATTACAAAGACAACTTTGAACACATTTCATTATATAGAACGATGCTTTGGAATACTTAGGGGTTCAATATTTTAATAAATGGAGGAATTCAACGTAGTCAATGTCACTTATAGAATAACTACGGGTAGATGAAGTGGCTTTGGTGTTTTTTACGGTAAGAACATACCTTTGGTACTCAAAGGGGAAAATTAAGATAACAAGTGTTGGGCAGTTACTTATAGACGTTAGTGTATATTATAATAGTTGATGGCATAGTGAATGAGTGGGTTCAACTACGCACTTCAGTGGAGTAACTAAATAGAATAGCTCTATTCAGTCATCATTCGATTTAACCAAATTGTTTGGCCAATTTTTAATATCATCTTTTTTATTTTAAAGCTTTTTACCATAAATTAAAAGCAAGGTGCCTTATGTTTGAAAGGAATTTAATTGATACTTTTACGTTGTTAACTAATGAACAAAATACATAAATAAACATATAAAGAACATATGTACTAACAATAAATTTTATATTTAAATAAAAAATATATAACAAAAAATATTTATGTTGATCACATAGATATTGTTTATTCTTTATTCAACTACCATCACAACTGAATATCGGATATCGACTTGTGCAACATTATATGTATAAAGATGAAAAAGCTCTCATGGATGTACGATCCAATAAAAAAGATCAAATTAGTACTAAGAGTATTGTGGAGAAGAGAATGAGCTGTTCTTACTCTATTGGTCTAGAGTTTCTTATATAGAGAGAAACCTTAGAAGGCAAAAAAGGAGAAATACATATATGACTCCGAAGGATTATAGGACCCAGATAAAATAAAAAAAATACAATAACGCTAACACTATCCCTCAAGTTGGAGCATATCTGTCGATCATGCCCAACTTGAAAATCAAATACGAGAGGTGCTTCTTCGGTAGTGTCTTCATGTTGATCTCCTTCATGTTTAGTGATGTGCAGAGTGGTGATCTTTCCACCTCGTACTGCATCATGAATGAAGTGACAATCAACTTGAATAAGTTTGGTTCGCTCAAGGAAAACATGATTGGTGGCGATGTACGTAGCAGAGTTGTTGTAACAGTATGAAGGTGCGGGAGTGAAAACTGAAAGTCTATGTTCATGTAGAAAAGAGACAACCCATGTGATCTCATAGGTGGCTTGGGCCATTGCCATGTATTCTGCCTTTGCACTTGATTTGGAGACAACTGTCTGCTTCTTACTTCGCCAAGTAACCAGGTTGCCCCCAACGAGCATGGTGTAGCTTGTAATGGATCGATGGTACTTAGATGAACTGGCATAGTCATCATTTGTATAGTTGTAGACATCCGTATGACCATTGACTACATAGAAGAGTCCACGTCTGGGAGATTCCTTCAAGTATCGAAGGATCAGAAGAATGTCCTTCCAATGATTGTAAAGAGGTCTCTCCATGTGATGGATTGCTTTGCTCACAAAGTATGATATATCTGACCTAGTTATAATGAGATAGAAAAATTTACCCACTAGGCTTCTATATCGTGTAGTATCCTCAAACACATGATCAATAGACGTGGAATGTTTTCTCGCTTCTGCAGGGATGCCAGATGGCTTATATCCAAGTAGTCCATCCTTAGTTAGAATGTCAAGGCAATACTTCCTCTATGAAAGATGGAATCCCTCTATTGTGCTTATCACTTTAATGCCAAGAAAGTAACGAAATTCGCTAAGATCCTTCATGACAAAGACCTTCTGGAGGAAGATCTTGGTTTCTGAAATGACGGCTTTGTCATATCCAATGACGACCATATCATCAACATAGACAACAAGAATGACAGTGCGAGTAGATCGTCGTCTGATGAAAACAGAGTTATCAAATATCGTCCTCTGAAACTCGAGAGTGTTGATCTCAATACTATGTCTGTTAAACCATACCTTAGGTCTCTACTTCATGCAATAAACAGCCTTACGTAGTCGGCATACACACTCCCCCTTGGTTGTGTAACCCGACGATTGCATCATATAAACCTCCTCTTCGAGGTCACCATAGAGGAAGGCGTTCTTCACATCAAGTTGAAAAATTAGGCAGTCCTTATTAGCAGTTTAGCAGCAACTAAAAGAACGATGTGTATAGACCACATTCTAGCAACTGGAGAGAATGTCTCAAAGTAATAAAGCCCATATGTTTGTGAAGCCTTTTGCAACTGATCTGGCTTTCAATCTGTCAATGAACCCATCAGGCAACTGTTTAACCGTGAAGACCCATCTACAAGCCATAAGTCATACTTCTAAGGGGCACGACACAAGATCTAACTTTTTTTTTCTTCTTCTTTTGTATGCTTGTCATCGAAAACTATAATCATTGGCCCCACAAGATCTAACTTGCCTTGGGAGGTAAGGGCATGTCACCAACCTTGTCCCGCATTGCACTATGATGATCTTTGTGGACAGAAATGACATTCATGGCATCTGCAAACCTCTTGTCACATCTAGATAAATCATCAGTAGAAGTAAAGTATGACATAGGGTGAAAAGTACATTGCCTCTTTTGCTTGCGAAGAGATATCAGAAGCTTCTTGAGTACCTTCAGACAACAGTGGTGGGATCATTTGAAGTTGGCAAATCATCCTGCAAAAAAAACGAACAGGTAAAGGAACATAAACACGTGTAGTTGTGTGCTTCCATGTATAGACGATTGGTGGAGGTAGAAGATACAAAGGGATGTCACCCACAATCTATGTAAAGAAGCTAGCCCGCTCAAAGAAAGTGGCATACGTGGAAATATAGTACTGATGCCCAATAAGATAATAGCATCAATAGGTTTTCTGAGTACGAGAGTATCCAAGAAAGACGCACTTGATGGCCCTATGTGATAATTTGTTAGTTGCATGGAAGTTGTGAACAAATGCAATGCACCAAAAATTCTCAAAGGTAAAGAAAAAGAAGACTCGGTGGGATATGGTAAAGAGAAAGGAGTAACCCTTTTTAGGACAGAAGATGAAACCATGTTGATGAGATGAACATCGGTAAGGATGCTATCCCTATATAGTACGTGGGAACATTCATCTGAGTGAGGAGAGACCTAGCAATATCAAGCAGATGTCGGAGTTTCCATCCCACTACCCCTTTATGTTGAGAGGTATATAGATATGATGTTTGATGAACATTTCCTTGAGAGGTAAAGAAAGATGTCAAGTCTTGTTGGGTGAACTCAAGTGCATTGTCAGTTTGAATAATTTGAATTTTGAACACATGTCAAGAAAGAAGTTTTTGCATATTGAAAGAAATTTATGACATTTTTATTAATCTCTGACACATGTCAAGAAAGAAGTTTTCATATATTGAAAGAAATTTCTGACAATTTTATTGATCTCTAAACGTTCGTTTATTAGGTAAACCCATCTACCACAATCATCTACAAACACAACAAATTACGATGGTCACTCCGAATTCCGGCCGGATAAGGTCCCCAAACATTATAATGAACACGACCAAAAAGAGTTGTACGACGGGACGCAACACGAAATGGAAAAGAAGCTCGATGATGTTTCTTGAACTCACATGCCTCACACTGAACGGGCTTCAAAGTAGGGAATTCAAGGAACATCATGGAGAAAGCCTTAGCAAAAAGATGCCCAAGGCGCTATGCCATAGGAGAGGATCTTCAAAGATGGATGCAACACCAACAAACATAAAATTCGAGGGTATATCAAGATAATAGAGGACATTTTTCTCATGCGACCCACCAATAATATGCCTCTTCTGTATGTCCAGAAAATAGAAACATAATTCATCAAATATCACACGACAGTTAAACTCGACACAAAGTTTGTGAACAAATAATAAGCTGAGGAAATCAATAGCATAGTGAACCCTAGAAAGTCAAAGCTTTGAAGAGAACTCCAGAGATCCGACAATAGCAACAAGCAAATGAGTCCTATTGGTAACTCGAACCGACTTCACCGAGGAAGAGGGTTTGGAGAAGATTAGTAGACTACCTTCTCCAGTCAGATGAGTAGATGCTCCAAGGTCAATGACCAAGCGAGAGCAGTAGGGATCGCAATGTTGGCTATTATACCTGACGAGGTAGCCAAGACATCAGCGGTAGTCTCACTAGAAGAAGAAGAATAAGCGGGCTCAAGAGTTTGGAGAATATGCATCAAACAGGAAAAATCTGCATAATTGATATGTATCGTCTTTCGACTGGAGTTTGTAGTAGGAGACGCCTCTTCCACATCATAGGTGTCCTCATAGACACTATTGGCATGATAAAGAGGTACGCCAAACTTATACGAGCATCGTTCTGACGGATGATTCCAACGACCACAATGAGTGCGCGGTGGATACTGAGGAATAGTAGAATCTCGTCCATGACCAAAGTCATGTCCATGTCCGAAATCTTGTCCACGGCCCCAGCCAAAGTCACATCCATGACCACCTCGAAAGTTGTGTTGTCCTCTTCCATATGATGCGACGTGAGCAGAACTCTATGCGAGAGGGAAGGAAGGAGGTCGTGCAACAGATGTCTTCAGTTTATTAAGACGTCCAAAGATGACCTTCATCATTGGTAGTGTTTCGGCTATCAGAAAATGCTCCTTCGCTACCTAATATCTGGGATGCATGCCATCAAGAAAGCGATACACCTGCTAGTCAGAATGCTCTTATACATGTTTAGTACAACATGAGGGACGATAGATAGCGCAAGCTCCTTGTAGGGGCTAATGAGATGCATGTAGACTACTCAACAAAGGTAGAGTTACCATGTGATGCAAACCTAATCCGCCTGTAGATGATAGCAAGGTGGAACGTTGTCGTCTTCTGAAATTATGTCTGCTCAAGGTCATCCCACATCTCCTTAACATGTCTTTGAAAAAGCAAATTTGAGGCAGTGTGCATCAATGTTGTTGGTCATCCACATGATAACATGGTAGTTGTCTGCGAGCCACTTATCATATTCATTATCTTTCGCATTTGGAAATTTTATCCATGACATGGACCTTTCGTTAACTACCAATGAACACCTTAAATGAAAGAGACCATAGCATACGATTTTCATTGCCTTTTAACTTGAAGGTAATGCCTTGTGTCATCATAGAAGATGGAGTGGACAAGGACTTCACCTCGGTAGAAGTAGATGTCATGATAAGAGATCAAGGTTTTGTTGTCGATCAAGTATGTATAGAAGAGCGAAAAAGTATTGTAGAACTCACGCACGTATGCGCAGAGATCTGGATTTTGAAGAATCGGCATGTCGGAATGGTCGGCAACATAGGCAGCAACCGAAGATGCGTCGGAGGTGTTAGGGTAGCGCTCCAGGCAAGGCGTTGGGTAGCGCTAGGTAACGCATGCACGGCCCTGGGTAGCATTGAGGTAGCATCGGGGAACCCACCAAGGCATCGCGTCGAACCCTTAGACGAGAAAGAAGGTCCGTGCAAGGCTCAAGGACGAAAGTTCATGGTGGCAGTGGATTTTAGGTATAAACCACAGTCTAGGGCCGTTGCTCTCATACCATGTGAGAAGAGAATGAGTTGTGTTTATTTCATGGGTCTATGGTCCCTTATATAGAGAGAAACCCTAGAGACCAAAAATGAGAAAAATACATATACGACCTGAAGTGTTACAGAACTCAAAGAAAATAAAAAACACATTAACTCTAACAAAGTATAAAAAAAGGTTGGTGTCATATTGATAGAAGACAAAGTGAAGGAAACTCGTTAAGGTGATTTTAATGCACAAAAATACACATAGTACTCTTGTTTAAAGGTGTCAACAGTTAGAAGAAGAATATTGCAAGAAAACTCGGGCAGACCAAAGAAAAATAGTCTAGCAATGTGTGATAGCTTCTAAAGGGGGAAAAGGCTTTGTTGTTCATAAGGTCGTTGAAAAGAGAATAGACACAAGGTCAATCTATGTGTACATTCCCTACATATCCATCACCACACCTATTATAGAGGCTTGACCCTAGAAAGCATCCTTGAGTAGATTAGGGATTTTTTTCCTAAAACGACTCATCGACCTCTGACATTCATATCTCTCCCCATTTTAAAATCATTCTTAGTAGACCAAGAAGGTATGCTTACAAACAATTTCTACGTTCATATACCATATTAGCTAGCCTCCTCTTTGATTTCACACATTTCTTTCAGAAATCCATGTTGCCGTTGAAGGATGTAATACACTAACATATATGGATCCCAAAAGAGCAGAACACACAAGTATCCTAAGATGACCAATTGACATTGCATAAAACCACTTAAACCAAGTACATAAAACCACTTAAACCACTTAGCCCTAAAACTTACAAATATCATACCACATCCCCTGTATACTCTTGTCACAGTTGGTGTGTTAATCTCGTGTCCCATCTTTTCTCCCCGAACTTTTATCTTTTTTCAAAGACGCTTACCAGGTACTTAATTTCCACAATCAGTTGGCAACAGAAAATGCAGGTTGTCTATAAAAAAGCAATTATCCTAAAACAGGCAAAACAATATAGGGCTGCTTAAAAAGTGGAGAAAATGGAACAAACCTTAGCCGATCTGAACACCGTTCCAGATGTAGGTTGAAGTTCTCCTGATATCAGTTTAAGTATAGTAGATTTTCCAATGCCATTAGGACCAACCACTGCAGAACAACATATGGAAATGATATACAAATATATCAATTATCACTACCTTTATTTATTTCAATCGTTAAAATGTGATATAAGAATAATATCGGCAGAATATCTTTCAAGTATACCATGGCTTAACTTGGACTCAGAAATACCATGGACTAACATGGATCATTATTATCTCTTTTGATGCGATAACATAGTTCATAATGTCATGGACATGGTACCATTTTTATTTCTTCACGTGGAAATACAATTAAGTATGAAGATTCCATTAACTCTAAAAGCATAACTTGTAAGAAGAAAAACAGTTGAGAAGAACTAGAAACCACAATCCATGCAGTTAACCAGGAGTATATATACAGTGAAATGAGTCTGCATTATGTAGAAGATACCAAATATGGAAGAAGCACCTAAAAAGAACACCATTGAGAAGGTAAGGTGACAAATATAAAGCTCTTACAACATGATCCCGAACGTGTTCCCTTTTCCCAAAATATGTATGACCCCACCCAAAGACTACAGATATATACTAGATCAATAGCAAACTTGTGCATAAGAAAAGAGGAAGGCAGATGAAAGATCAGAAAGAATAGAATTGACTAAAACACCCCGCCCTCCTTTTTTCTTTTTCCTTGAAAGAACACTTGGATGGTATGAAAGGACCAGAATCTCAACCGTGCAGGATCAGGGGAGAAACATGTCTGGGTTGACCATGACTGTGTCAAAGGACAACTAATTAGGATCCAATTAAACTTGCAGAACAAAGTTGTAATTACAAATAGAGCAACCTCAGATGCAATGAGCACAAACTTCTAACCTGAAAGCCAATGCTTTAAATATCTAGACTAAATTATAACATCTGTGAAACTTAAGTTCACAATAGGCAAAAACTTAGTAAGCCCCCTCCCAACTTTCTACCTTTCACAAAATGTAACACCCATACCCCCAAAGATAGTCTCACATCTAAAACTCACAAAGCGTGAGAGTTGGTTATAAGTTGTGGAGATTACTACTTGACAACTTGGGCTCAAGCATTTTGGGTGTATGTCAACGCATCCATCTGGGCCCGTACCCAATAAGTTGTCAGGGCCAATTTTCCTTGATAACGGACCGGAGATCTAAGTCTGGGACGTTACAAATGATATCAGAGCCAATTTCCTTCTGATAGTGGAAAGGGCTACCCGAGAGGTGGAGCCACCCCTACAAAGAGATAGGAGGAAATGGCTATTCGGAGCGTGCAGCCGCCATTGTCACTGGGAATAAGTGATGGGCCATGTGGCAACGAGGACGTTGCGAATATAAGTGGGGGAGGTTGTAACACCCATACCCCCAAAGATAGTCTCACATCTAAAACTCGCAAAGCATGAGAGCTGGTTATAAGTGGTGGGGACTACTACTTGACAACGTGAGCTTAAGCATTTTGGGTGGTTGTCAACGGATCCATTTGGATCCGAACCCAATAAGTTGTCAGGGCCAGTTTTCCTCGATAACGGACCGGGAACCTAAGCCTGGGACGTTACACAACCCCCCTCCCCCCCCAAAACCATGTTCCCGTTGATCGTAGACACCATCCCTACCGCATGAAGATCCATTAGTCGCCGCCTGCACCTCCGTCGGTCACTGCTGCTCCTCTGACACATTGCCAACCTTTTCCAGGCACCACGAGACCTCTCTCCTCTCCGCATGGCCTCTCCATCTCGCGCCTAACTTTGTTAGCATTTTTTTGTATTTCCAAATTCATTTACCTTATATTCATTTACATGCTTATGCTATCAGCTATGCTACAATTGCTACATTTGGTTATGTGGTTTTTTCGTAATTCCTATTTCCTTTGTATTTCCTAATTCCTCACTATCCCAATTACATGATTGTTTAAGTTTTGTAATTTGTAGTTCCTAATTTATTTGTACTACCTGAGTTTTGGTATTTCTATCATGTAATTGTGTCTTCTTTGTGTTGGATATCAAGAGAAGAATTACACCAATGCCATTAAATTAGTAACTCTGTTTAATGCTGTGTAAGTGAGTAGCTTAGTATTCAATGTTGGTTCGTAGCTAAATTGGGGTTAGTTGTCTCATAATTTATGGTGTTACATGTTAATGGAAATTTTAGCATATGCTATGTTGTGCAGCTTAATTGTAGAATGTAAAGAGGAGTTTCGCCATGTAAACTTGCTATTCACAGCTTCCATAGCATCCAATTGCTATTCCCCAAGCAAGTTCCAAAATTGGTCAGGAGGTTCCCAACCCTGGCATTTGCACTATTTGAGAAGCCAATATACCTCAACAGCTTTGGATATTGGGTTTTACAAAATACTGTGCACACCATAAATCTAAAGGAAAATGTCTGTTTTAGTACCATGGCAAAATATGGAAGACTAAAAAAAATCAGCAACAAAACCAGGAATATACTAGTTTGGTGTAGTTCATGATGGCTAAATCCAAGTGAGTAAAAAAATTCTTGAGAATTATATAAAAATTAAACAAGAAATCGGATCTCTCCAAGATCCACTTATTCTTAATTAATCCCACGTTGATTAGGATTGGGACTTGCTCACGTTTGCCATCATATATAAAGGCCCCAAACTACTTGCAGTAGAAAAAAGAATAATGATAATAACACAACTACTAAACCGCTTCTCTCATACATGATGTCTCTTCGACATTTCGCACCATGTAATAATTTGGTTTCTTGGTTCTTTAATTATGTGATCTATCTATCTGTATTTCATACATTTTATTATCTCATCTCCCAACAAAAATGTGTGCGCACACACACACACACCTGTATGTGTGCACTGATCAAAGAATCTACACAAAAAGTAATAAGGGACAAATTTAAACCACAAATATATGAATCTCAGGCAAGATCAACATAACCAACAAACTTAAAAAATGCATGTCTTTTACACAGATAACAGCATATTGGATTGTATACAAGATGTTTTAATTCTTACTTGCTATGCGGCTGTCAAGATCTATACCAAAATTCAAATTCTTAAACAGCAGCGGCCCACCAGGATAACCAAATGAAGCATCACTGTTACAAAAACGAGAAACCAGATAACTTATCACTGCTAAGAGTTTTACGGGAAAAATATCTTCCAACAAAGAAACAGTTTGACATCATATATTGGATTCAACGTTTCTAAGTGAGATGTGATTTCCCAAGTCAGCTTTCTACTCCATGTTTCCCTGTTCCCACCATACATAGCATAAGAAACCCAACGTCCAAAAGAACCAAGACAGACAAAAAAGCACCACCATCTGAATAATCGCTAGTAGATCTGACAGAAGTCTACAGGAATGCACAATTAACAAGACCGTGTTAACATGGCCAAACTGATGAAGACTTCCACGAACAAACTAGATTGCATGGTAACATTGGAAATGGAAGAAAATAAAATGCAGATTAGACAGAAAACTTGAAGACATGAAGACAGACAACAAAGTGGAAAATGCTTCTTTTCTCATAATTTGCATGAGAACTTGGAGAGATGGTGAGAAAGGCGGGGGCGGACATAAGGGTCAATGCTCAGAGGGAATTCCTGGGTATGAGTGAGAGCTTTGGCAAAGGGTGAGCATGAGTTTAGCGTAGAAGGGAAAGGTGGTGAGTCAGTGAGCATGAGTTTAGGGTCAAGAAGTCATGATGTGTGGTTGTTGTCTTAGGTATAGCAGTCAGAGATATATGGCAATGTCATGCCAAGACCCCTTGATCTGCTTAAGAAGTAACAAGATTGGTCACCAGAAGAATGTTTGCAACAGTTAATGAGTCAGTAAAAAGGAAAAATATCAGTTGCCTGCATTGTAGAGATCGATATTATTACATGTTATGTACCTGTTCGTAATTTCTTATTGTTCTCTGGATTACTATGTATTTTACCCGTGAGGTCTCTCCCTATATAAGAGAGCCTAGGGTTCCCTTGAATAATAGATCATTCACTTTTCCCAACATGGTATCAGAGCCTAAGCCTTAGGGCTCTCTCACCCGCCGCCCACCCTTCCTCCCTCTCTCTCTTTCTCGATCCCAACCCCGCCGCCTTCCGGTCCCGCCGCCTCACGGCCCTCCAGGCCCCGCCACCTTCCGGTCCCGCCACCTCCCGACCCCTCCGCCTCTCGGTCTCGCCGCCAGGTTCCGGTCCCGGCCCACCAGCGCCGGTCCCGATCCCCGTCTCCAAGACCCCCAGCGTCGCTCCCGACCTCCCAGCGCCGGTCCCGGTCCCCATCTCCACGACCCCCAGCGCCGCTCCCGGCCTCCCAGCGCCGATCCCAGCCTCCCAACGCCGGTCCGGTACCCTCTGCCTGTCCGTGCCGATCCCAGTCCTAGCCGGCTTCTTCCTAGCCGGCACCGGCCCTCTTCTGTGGCCTCTGTCGTAGCCACTTTCTTCGCCAGATCAATGGATTTGGGTGTGTAACGTCTACATACGCACTCAAATCCTATGTTGTCTGTGTAGACACCTGATTCTTTGTCTACAAACCCTAGTTCTTCGTCTCCGGCAATATGTCAGAATCAAAGGTTGATATGCCCTCCATAGACGCGTTCAAAGGTCTCGCGCCAATAGTGAAGATGGATGGGACGAACTACGAGCTCTGGGCGATGCAGTTCATGAGCCTAATGAAGTCAAACAGTAAGAAGTATATTCTTACTGAGGAAGAGCCGGCAGAGAAGACATGGATATATGCCTCGTGGGAGGCTGATGACTCTTATGCCAAGGTTTGGTTGTCTGGTACATTGTCGATGGAGATTGCCAATGATGTCCTCCATCAGCCCACTGCCAAGGCAATGTGGGATATTCTGGCCGCTACGTATTCCCAAGTACGTAATAAGACTAAGATGCTTCTGCTCCAGCATGATATATTCACGATGAAGCAGAACGACAGACCACTTCACTCACTATACACGTCCCTGAGAGGGATGTTTGAGAAGTTATACAGTACCATTCCACTCGCAGCAACTCCTGTGCAACAGAAAACATTTCGGAATGCCACCATGGTCGGCGTTCTACTTGCAGCCCTAGATCCTGAGTACGAGGCTGCCCGGTCTCAGATTTTGACCGATGCAGTTATTCCTCCAATGGAGGATGTTTACCGGAGGCTCAATCGCATTTCAGTTTCTTCCAGCTCATCTACTCCACCCCCATCGGCGATGGCAGTATCGCGTGGGAGAGGTGGTCAGTTCTCTGGTCGTGGGCATAGACCCCGTGGTAGGGGTGGTCGCTTTCGTCAACCGTGTTCGTACTGTCACCGCACATGTCACTCGGAGGATACATGCTACTCTAAGCATGGGTTCCCAGCATCGGCACGTGTAGCCGAGCATGCTCTGCCCCAATCAGTATCCAATGCTGACAACCGTTTCGAGGAGTTTGTGGCAAGCCTACGTGATATTATGCCACAATCATCTACTGATTCTTCTAGTGGACCTTCAGATGTTGCTGCCACAGCTTCTGTCAGTTCCTCTGTTGCTGCTAGTACCTCAGGTAGTGCTACTGCATTTACGTCTTGTCATGATATATCTGATTGGATTATAGATTCTGGTGCCACACATCATCTCTGCCGAGATCGCAAGAGACTTGAGTCCTGCAGGGACATTCCCCATGGTCGTTCAGTACATATCGCAGATGGTACTCATTCCCCCCTTGTTGGACAGGGGGGGGGGGTCTTCCTATCTCCTTCTATGCGTCTACAGAATGTTCTACATGCTCCTGAGTTCTCCAGGAATCTGTTGTCTATTAGTCAGATTACGAAGGATTTGCACTGTCGTGTTATATTTGACCCATCTCTTATTTTTCAGGACATACTAACGGGCATGGTGATTAGTTGTGGATCTGAGCAGAATAGTCTGTATCGACTGGTCCGGAATTCTTACACTGGCGTCTCTTCTCATTCCGCAGGACCAATATCTCCGTACATCTGGCATCTTCGCTTTGGTCATCGCCCGCTCTAGAAAATGCGACATATTCTGCCTCAGATCTCTCCCAGTTCTTCCTTTCGTTGTGAAGCATGTCAGTTGGGAAAGCATCATCGGTCTAGCTTTCCGAGTCGTCAGAGTCGGAGCAGTAGCTCCCCGTTCGAGTTGTTTCACATTGATATATGGGGTCCAAGTCGTGTACCCGATCATTAGGGACACATATTCTATCTAGTGGTAGTGGATGATTTTTCTCGTGTATCTTGGGTCTTTCTTTTAAAGAATAAATCTGAAGCAGGAGATGTGATTAAAAATTTGATTAATGAAGTGCAAAATGTGTTTTCCTCTACTGTCAAATATGTTCGTACAGATAATGCTCTAGAATTCTGCACACGGTCTCTCTCTCAGTTTCTTTCATCGAAGGGCATTGTTCACCAAACTACATGTGCTTACACATCTCAGCAGAATGGCGTGGCAGAAAGAAAGCGTCGTCACCTTCTTGACATTACTCGAACTCTCCTTATTCAGAGTTGTGCTCCTATCTCTTTCTGGGGGGATGCTGTTCTTACAGCTTGCTATCTGATCAATCGTATGCCGTCTTCTATCCTTGGTGAGAAAATTTCTCTTTCTACCATTTTTCCTGATAAGGAATTATTCTCACTTACTCCTCGTGTCTTTGGTACTGTTGCATTTGTTCATCTCCTGACTCCTGGACTTGACAAACTCTCTCCTAGAGCTGTCAAGTGTGTCTTTGTCGGTTACTCTCGGACTCAGAAGGGCTATCGTTGTTATGACCCCATAAACAAGAAATACTTTATCAGTGCTGATGTCACGTTCTTTGAGTCTGTTATGTATTTTTCCCCTGCGGGTGATAGGCTGGTACCATCTACTACTAACGATGATGTCTATGTACTTCCACCTCCTAGTTGGAGTTCACCTGAGTCCACTCCTGCTCCAGTTACTACGTCATCTTCACCACCACCACCACCTCCACAACCTCCTATTCCACCTTTACCAAAATTCTATACGCGTCGGCCAGGTCCTGCTCAGGCTACACATCAGACATCCATCACGCCTCGGGTATGTTCAGATGGCAAACTATTGACAGGTCAGATATGGTACATGTGCAGGATTCTTCATTGCAGACGGAGACTACACCATCCAGTACAGTGGACGATGACCTTGATATTCCTATTGCTATCCGGAAGCAAAAGCAGACGTGTACATCTTATCTTGTTGCTTCCCAGGTGTCTTTTCATCGCCTCACAGGCGACTTTCAGCGATTTGCTGCAGCTTTATCCTCCGTGGACATACCACGTACCTATCAGGAAGCTATGAAGATTGATTGCTGGCGAATGGCTATGGAAGATGAGATGTGTGCCTTACAGTCTCGTGGCACATGGACCTTGGTTATTGCTCCTCCTGATGCATCCATTGTTAGCTGTAAATGGGTATTCACAGTTAAATACCATGTTGATGGCAGTCTAGATCGGTACAAGGCACGACTGGTCGCGCGAGGTTTCACACAAACCTATGGCGTGGACTATATGGATACATTTTCTCAGGTGGCTCGTCATTCTACTCTTCGCATTCTCTTATCGGTTGATGTGGTACGTGACTGGACTATATCTCAACTGGATGTCAAGAATGCCTTCTTGTATGGAGATCAGCAGGAGGAAGTCTACATGCAGCAGCCACCAGGGTTCACTGCTGAGGGGGAGAAGCATATGGTGTGTAGACTTCCCAAGGCAATTTATGGCCTTAAACAAAGCCCAAGAGCGTGGTTCCAGAAGCTTTCCCATCTGATTGAACGACAGGAGTTCAAGAGATCGAATGCAGACCACTCGTTGTTTATTCAGAAGTCTTCTGCATGTACGGTTATCATCATGGTCTATGTTGATGATATTCTGGTTACAGGAGATGATGTTCAGGGCATAGAGAGAGCAAAGGCATTTCTAGGCCGTCAGTTCGTCACGAAGGATCTTGGAACCCTAAGATACTTTCTGGGGTTGGAATTTGTCAGGAATGCACAGGGTCTGGTGATGACCCAAAGGAAGTACATTACAGATTTTTTGACTGAAACAGGCATGGTTGGATGCAAACCATCGAGTATTCCCATGGATCCAAGCATGAAGCTATATGATGATGACACTGCTGAAGTGGACAAGAGGAAATATAGAGAAATGGTGGGTAAGCTCCTTTATATTACCATAACTCGACCTAATATTGCCTTTGCAGTAAGCTGGGTGAGTCAATTTATGGAGCAGCCAAGACAAGTTTATATGGACGACATATACATGATACTGAGGTATCTGAAGTCTTCTCCAGGTTCAGGGTTGCTATTTCGAAAGGGCACAGACTTATCTATTTCAGCATGTGCAGACGCCGATTATGCAGGATGTCCTAAGGATCGAAAGTCGACCTCAGAATTTGCCGTTTTTTTGTTGAGAGCTCTCTGATTTCTTGGAAAAGCAAGAAACAAACTGTTGTGGCAAGGTCCAGTGCTGAATATGAATATAGGGCCATGGTGCAAGCAAAA